>CALSCE010009132.1:7842173-7878647 GCA_943593645.1 Bovichtus variegatus
ATCTCTCTGCTCTGAAATGCTGTATTTACTCAATTCAACCAAATAAACACACAGTTCTCTGTAGCAGTGAGCTCTGTGTTCAACTTCAGCTTTGAAAATCAAGTCACTCTGACGGAGATGGATGTGGATGGAAACCTAATCCTGTTGGTTTTTTTGTGAAATTGAGATGTATGGAAACGTAGTGGCGGCACGAATGTACAGTCGAGAAAATTGTGTTTCAGGAAATTCTAAAAATTATGCTTTCGTTTTAGATTTAGCTTTAAAAGGTTTTCATTAAAACGTTCCATTTTTAGGCCTGTTTTAGTTATTAGTCAGTATGAAAATGCTGCCACTACCTTTTTTCCTATCTTGTTTAAATTGGGTTATCATTTTGACAGTTCATTCTTTTAGTCCAGATTAGGATGTGATTTTTTTCTCTCATTAACTGCGAAAACTCAAATAAAATACAACATAACAAAATAAAATAAAACAAAAATAATTGAAACGAAAAATATCTAAATATACATTATTTCAAAAAGCATACACATTGCACCCAACTTCAATATACATTTCATACATATCAGCCACATCGTTCTCTGCGGGATCAGGACGACGAGGAGACTAATCCTCGTGACATTATTATATACTATTTCGGTATATACTGTCATTCTTTCATTCCCCCACATTCCTTCCAGTTGGTTTTTTCTCTCTCAGAAGAAATGCGATGTATGTTTAAACATGTGGAAAAGTGCCTGTGCTGTCACAAAGCAGTGCTCTGCCTCATTTACCTTTTGATCAATTCATCAGGCCTTGAATATGTACAGCGGTAGGTGTTCCTTGAGTGCTTGCTTCACATTCATTAGACGAGTGAATCTGCAGCTGCATGGTCTCCATCAAACAAGCACACACATGCACGCACACACACACACACACACACACACCCTCACTGCTGCTGTGATGCTGAATGCCAGCTCTGCTACAGCATGTTCCAGGTGCTTCGGATGGGAAATAATTAGCTGTGAAGTATCTGCTCGCTGAGCTAACTTGAAGCATGAAATTTTAAGTAAATATATGTGTGTGTGGTGCTTTGCTAAACCGGAAACAGATTCTAGCTTATAAAAGATAAATGTCTGGCGCAGCGGTCTCCACCTGCTGCGAGGGGAAACACTGAAAGCGTAGCAATATTCCTCCCACAGACCTGTGGTGAAGAATGTCATATCATCTGGTAATAAAAGCCTTCCAGCCGAGAGACTCCTGTTTCCACTCATGGCAGGAAATATTCCCTTAAAAGAAGCCTCACTTTGGCCTATGACAATGTGGTAGGCTGTACAGCGAGGTAATTAACCAGAGGAAGCAGACTATGAATTATGCCATAGCATTAGAAGACATGCCAAACATAATATGACAATCAAAAATATCTTGATACATTAGCACTCAAACAATTAGTCGGTTAGTCTATCAACAGGAAATTGTCAGCTTGCTGGTTCAGCTTCTCTGATCTCTCCAGTTTTTCTTCTCTTCGGCGTAGAAAAGATATTTTTCTTGGTTTTGGACTCTACAGGCAATTTTAAAACTTCAAATTGGGCTCTGGGAAATTGTGATGACAATCGAGAAATAATAAGACTCGGAAAGGAAAACAATCCTCAGTTGGAGACCCGAGATACAAATGACTCATAATATATAATCTTCTGTATTAAAGCCGTGTGGAAAGAAACAGTAAACAAGACATTTTGGTTCAACAGCTAGCTTAGCCAGCCCAGTGTGCTGCACGCTCACGGCTCATGCAGCTTCCAACTCTGAACAAAACGTAGCAAAGAAGACACGACATGTAAATGCTGCCTCCAAAGTCCCTGACTACTCTGTCGACTTAATGCACCATGATAAGACGAATAATACCAACTCTCCCATCCAACTCCTGAGCAGACAGCAAAGAAAACTCGCCTTAAAAATGTCTGAGCGACTGAGTTTGAGTCAAACTGTGACGCTCCACGTCAGTGTTGCATGTGCAGGGATGCCTCTAGTGGCCGTAGTAATTATGAGTATTAGGACAGGACTTTCTTCCTGTCCTCCGTGAAACCCGAAAGTCAACGTTGACATATTTTAACCACGTCACGTGTGTCACCTACTTAACTTGCTTACGTAACTTTATGTCACAAACGTAGGCTGCTCATTTGAACCCAAACCATGGTCTTTTCCTAAACCTCACCAAAAAGCTTTGGTCTGATTACACAACATCCGGCACGTTTTGAAATCTATCAAACTACCCTCAGATCAAGTTCACTCGGCATTGTAGTACTGCACAAGCCTCGGTTTCCTCACTTTTACTGTTACCGATATGATCGCAGGAGAGCACCTTGAGGTTTGCAGATGTCAACACACGCTTCCACCAGTGGACAATAAAAGTTGCATAGCAATACAAGTACTGTACAAAAAGTACAGTAAAAAAAACTGTTGTTTTTAATACATTTGTGAATAGCTCCTCTCTTGCCAAGTCATTTAGCAATTACTGTAAGGGTCACACCGATACAGTATGTCCTGCTGAGAATGGCAGATCGAATGCTGACACATCCAGTGACGTACTTGTCTCTTTGTAAAGTCAAAGAAAGTGCAGAGAACCTGACAGGAAGCCACATGCAAAGGCTACACACACACACACACACACCAGCCATGACACATCTCTGCTCCCCTCCTTTTGTTTCTCACTGGTAAATATGAGAGCAGCTCTTTGACCTCCAGGAGCATCTCATTGTTTCATCTGAGCACAGTGAGTCAGACCTGATCACTGCACACATTTGAGAGCCACAGGACTGCCATAAATGAGTAATGCGGCTGTCAGTTTAGCTCAGTTCATCACCTTAACATGAACTGCGTTAAACCCCAACACAGGCCTGGTGTCACACTCGCCCTCTGAGAGCAAACATAAACCGAAAGATCAAATGATGTCACGCCGCTGGTGTATTCATTTACGGATTGGGAATCACTTTTTTCACATTTTTAAAAATGACGAAAAAAAGAGCAGGAAAGGTCTTAAATGCTGCTAGAAAGATCCATTATGTTTTTACATTCCACAACACAAAAATCAAGGGTGGAATGAGCACTGTATAGATCTTCTTATTCTTAGTAGCTTGGCTAAAAATGTTAACTTTGTTCAAAAGGTGCAGCTGGAGGCCTAGGCCATGGAGTCGTTACAGTAAAATTAAAATGCAAGAATGTGCTCACCAATAAACAGTGACATTTGAACATAAAATTCTAATTTAAGATAAGGGGATGTATATTGTATGCAAAGTTGATATTTTGGCCTCAAAGTGGAGCTGGAAGACTCATAGAGATGGAAAGTTGTTATCCTCTGAGGAGCAGGAACATTTAAATCAGTAAATATCGACGATCTGCCCATTGGATCTCATGTGAAAGTGGAAGTAGCCACATGAATATCCACAACAAACGTCATAAACGTCTGACGAGCAACGCATGGAACAAAGAGCTAAGGTGGGCTAAGTGACTCAAGCTATCTATGTCATTTCTATATTAAAACTAAATGCAAATTGTATGTGGAAACACAACTTTCTATGTGCCAAAATTGGCTTTAAAGAACTAGCAAAACTACATGCACGTGGGAAACCAGAGCAAAAATATTAAACAGGAACTGGCAGGAGCAAAACAGACTGATACAAAATGTCTGAATATTCCAACCTGGTCTGTTAATAAAACCTACTGTGGCATCCGGGATCACCACTGACAGGAGGAGCTCTTATCTCACTGTTATATGACCTACTGTACATTTCTTCACTGTTGGTTGTAGATTCTGCACGTTACTGTAATCCCCCTTACAGCGGTGGCAGCGGTGTTTTATGAACGTCTTACATTTACTGTAAAATCAACAATAGAAGTCCACTCAGGTGGCAGTTCACTAGATCCACCTGGCTACTATAAAACTGATGTAGTCCAACAAAACACCCCCACCCAGTATATCACTGAGGGCAGACTAAATATTATCCTGATTTTCACTTCAACTAGGTGTGTCCTTAACACCCTTTTTGTATTAACACTGACTTATGTCCATAGGACTTGTCAATAGTTTTGGGTATGATGTGTTTATATATATTATAGATATATATTTATATATATAGTTTTTTTTTTAAAAAAGAAAATAGGTTTTATATGGATACTAGGATTATAACTGTGATGTTGCTCGGATTATCACTTAAACTGCTGGTTCTATTCTTGATTCATAGATTTAAAAAAAAAAAAAAAATCATGTTGGTCTATAAAATATAGCAGTTGTCCAACAAACATTATTGAAATCCCAGTCAGTATATGGAGAGCAGAGAACAGCAGAAGCCTGAAACATTTGAGAAGATGAAGAAAAAAAACAACATAATTTGTGTCTGTTATTTTTGCTGGAAAAATGACTTCAATGATTGATAGGTTTATTAAAATGGTTCTAATCTCCCCACATTATAACCCACACATATTAATGAAAAGCACTTAAGCAATTAAATCCAAAGATGAAGCTGTACAGCTACATATTTTAAATGAACCCCCCCCCATGGGAGATAGCAGTGTCTATTGTTGAGGCTCCAGCATCCTGTGTGACTGAGTGTATGGTATTTTCACGTAGGTGTCGACCGGTATAACAGCAGCTGTCTGTGCTCTGTACAGCTGTGGCCAGTCAGCAGTTTCTGTTCCCCAACACACATCAGCAAAACATGTCTAAAGACTGACTCTTGAAAAAAAAAAAAACCCGTTATAATAATAAATAAATAAAAAACAGCTTTGTGTGCTAAATAACCACAGGAGTGCAAAGTAACCCCGGGCTGCAGAGTGCGCACAGCTCCCCACCCGACTGCGTTTGACTTGTGGATGAAACGAAATGATCCTGTTTGTTTGACCTTCATCGAGCACCGATATTCCATCGCGCACAACACGAATGCAAGGCAAGGCTCAACAACTTGCTTAATCTGCACGACACTGACACCAAAAGGGGCGTCAAAGTACAACGCAAAGTGCACTTCAAATGACCAACAGACAGCGCAGCTCCAAGTGGAATGGTCACGATGCTCCGGCTGCAAACAGCGCGAGGACAAAGGTACCAAGCCGGCGGTCACAAAAAAAAACTTCAGCTTTTATTCTGACGCCGTATCTCAGCGTGCAGCCCGGAGAGGAGTTTACAGGTGAGCTCGGGTGGAAATACTCACGGTGCGTGGCGGCGGACGCTCCGCTGAAGACGCTCAGAGTGTAAAGGGTAACCATATGCAGCAGAAAAACCATCTTCCCAGCCGTGGTGTGGTTATTATCCGTGTGTCCGCAGAGAGAGGGGCAAAAAAAACAGAGGACGAGGTTCCTCCTTGCTCCTCCAGCACGGAGGGATCGAAGGAGTCTGGTGTGGAAGAGCAAACCGCTCCGACGACGACACGACTCCCTCACTGTGAGGCACAGCCCGCCTCTCTCTGCCTCTCTCTGCCTCTCTCTCTCTCTCTCTCTCTGCCTCTCTTCCTGTCTCTTTCTCTCGTTCTCTCTCTCTCTCTCTCCGTTTTCAGTCTATATTGGCAGAAAAAGAGCAGTGTGATGCCCAAGCATTGTTCTAAAAATGCACCACAGAGGGAAGCTGTGAGTGCAGCAGCAGTTATTCCTATATGCTTCTCTGAATTCAGATAACTTTATTGTGAAATAACAGGTGTGTAAGCTCTGTGATCTCTGGCAGGTTGGTAATTAATGTCATTCTCTCTCACACTAGTGGTTGCTTTTGTGAGAGTTGGTAGGGAGCCAATCGATGTGAAGCATCTGCTTGGATTGAGAGCTTTTTTTTTCATCGTATCATGTGTTGTGCAAAGAGCAGAACATCTACCAGTCTCTCTTTCTCAAAACCCGTTTATTGACATAAGCACAGCACAGGATTGACAAACAATGTGGCACAGGGTGTGTATAAACCAGCATAAAGGATAAGGGTAAAGGGGTAGGATAAAGACCAGCGAGAGCAGGCTTTATGGAGGGCGTGGGAGGGGACATATTCACCACGGGGCCCCATTAAGGAGTCCATAATATCACAACACAGCTGTGCCTCAGGAGGTGGAGTTGTCGTCCACCAGTCGGAGGGTCGGTGGTTCATTCCCTGGCCGCTGCAGTCAGCATGTCAGATACTCAACCTCAATTTGCTCCTGGTGTATGAATATGTGTGAACGGGTGAATGCTGATGTGTTGTAAAGCGCTTTGTGTGGTCGCAAATATTGGAAAAGTGCTATATAAATACAGTCCATTTACCATTTTCATTTACAACACAATATACTTTCTTTTTTTTAATTTTTTTTTTTTTTTTTTTAACAGATAGGGTTAAACACTACTGTATTCTATGAGGCAAAAAATGAATAAATAGTGTGCTGTGCATCTGCTGGCAGTGTTGTCCGTCTGGTACCCCTTGAACGGGCCCCCTGACCTTCTTCCCTCTACTATTTTAGTGGACTTTTTAAAATTCCCTTTCCAAACACTGTGTGAAAAGATTTTTTCAAAAATGTTCCATTTTATAATACATTTCAGTTTGAATACAAATGAGTCAATTACACGCGTTGTAGAATACATTTGAGGTAGATCTGTAGCCATTTTTCTGTCGTTAGGGCAGTTTTTCTTTTTTTTTAGGGACAGTTGCTGCAGGACAATATTTCATGCCAATCCTTTCAACAGTTGTTTTTGATTTCAATCTTGACCAACGTAATAGGGCCATGCCTCTAGTGTGGGTGAAGATCAGACCGTAACAAAAAAGACACAAAAATGACAGTAGTTTGCACATTACTATTCTATTCACACACCATTTAATTACACTTCAACTAATTGGTGCAACAAACAATTAAAATAGAATACACCATATAAGGTATTATTGACAATTAGTTGTAATTGTAATAATGAAAGCTATAGAAGAACAGAGATGGTAAGAAAATTTAAAGAGGTAGCAGATTTCAAAGGAGCTCATTACAGCTCGATGCGTTGGTGTGCTTGTTTTCCCTGTGGCTGTTTTGCTGCTTCTGTACGGCATGGTCAGTTTTTTTCCTCTTAATTTCCCTTTGGGGTGTAGAGAGTATCATATTATTGGTATTTGAGTATCATTTCTGCGGAAGAATGGGCTTCTTATGTGCTCATACAGGCTGCAGTGTAACAGGAAGTGTTGCTCTGTCTCTACATCTCGTTGTTGGCAGAACTGACTCAGTCTGTTTTCTCTGGGTTGCCAGGTTTTTCTGTGACAACCAGTCTCAATGGCCAGTTCGTCAGTTGTGTGGTCACTAAGTCTTTTTTGAATAATTATGTCTCACAGATAATCTGCCACTGTGAATGATCTGTTCAGTGCTAAGTTTACCTTGAGCCCTTTTCTTTTATGCTCGGGAACGTCTCTCCATCTTCTTCTTTTGGCAACACGTATTTTTTATGTAATGTAATGGTAAAACGTCCAATGCTATGTTCGGTGGGCCCACACTCGACTACCATATAATACAATTTGGGTTTTGATTATCGATCGATTATCATTAGCTCGATTCAGTTTGGGAAACTATTCCTCTAACTTTGAAATAACAAACACAACAAAACAAGATGGTCATGTTATGCACACAAATAGCAGAAAATCTAGTCAAGTTCAAGTTCAAATTTGCTTTATTGCCAAACCATGTTGTACAAGGTTTACAAAGTATTATTCGGAATGTAATATAAAAGACACGACAAAGACTTTTACATTACTATACAAGATACTTTTATTCAACCCCTTGTACACTATACTACACAATACAACTTTGTTAATATAGTCCACTATAATGAAGGAAAAACACATACTTAGAAGATACATCTATAGGAAGAATATATCTGATATAGTTCACAAGTGGTTCCCTTTGGTGAGAGCCATAGAAAGAGAGGAAAAAACAAAAACAATGAGAGGAGGCAGATTTTGAAGAAGCTCAGCACAGTTTCATATGTTGTTCTACTGGTTTTCCCTCAGGCTCTGACACATATTGCTGCTTCCCTGGCAGCGTCAGTTTATTCCCCAAGTAAATGTTGAATTTTGTTTTGGTCCGAGAGTGTTTCGAGTTCACGGTGTTTCCTGGAATACCACTACATCACTATACAGTACTGCACAGCGTACAACAATGAAAGACAAACAAGTCTTTGAAGAAATATCCTAAAAAAACGATACAATAAGATGAGATGTACATCATTTAAACGTTACACTGTACTGCAATGGTAATGTTGGGAAGCGTAGAAGAGAAGACATTTTCAGCACCACAGTTGTGGACAGCTCCCTCTCCATGCGAAATAAATGGTCTCACTCAATCTTTGAAGAGCCATTAATCAATTAATTTAATAAAAAAGGATTACATTTCCTATCATTTCATTGAAAGGTGCTGATATAGCAATGTAAATTCATAGGAAAAATTTAGACAATGGCCAAATGGTGCACTTCCAGGATTAGTTTAAATGAACTCCATAACACAGACAGTCATTATTCAGATTAACATATACGAATGTAATGTTTTACTATAATATTTCAGAGACATTTGTCTGGAAATCAACAACTATTAAATATAACGTTACCACCACATTATTGTATTATTAGTGTAGGACTTTTACATTTATATATTGCAGTGCCTTAACTTTGAATATGTATTCATTGTTTATCTGCAATGCTTTGGAACAGCTCTATAAACTGTAACCACAACATTGACATATTATCACCATATACAAATGATAGTGTTTGTGGCCACCTGGTAAATATGAGCCTAATATCTTCTCCTTTTAGCTCTGTTTTGGTCTCCACCAACTCATGAGGAAAATATCTGGCTCTCATGCAGCTAATAGCAGTTATTTTGACGTATGAAATAGCATTATCCTGTTATTGTGACTTTTGACAGTCTTGCTTTAATTTCCCTCTTGTTTTTCTTTTGGAATGCCCACTGAGATAAATTCATTTCATTACTTCTTTCATTATTTGTTTCTGTGTGAAATAGCTTTTTTTTTTTTTTTTTTTTTCTTTTTTTTTTAGCTTTAAGTGTGTTGGGGGCATACATTTATATGGCGTCTAAACATCATTAAATATATACAGCTATTATGGCTCCTCGTAGCTGGGGGGCCTACCTTGCCTAATGGTCTACCCTTGAACTCGAGAAGAGATTTTCATCCCACCCGCTAAGTGTAATTTTAACTTCCGCCTAGCTGTTTTCTGGTTAGTTGGACACTGATTGTGAAGGAGAACACTCTCCCCTCAAGGACACTATCAACAGAAGTGCTCAGGCCTAAATATGAAAGTTCTTTGCATCTGAAAACCTCTGCTCATTCATCATGTGTAAGAGTGAAACTCTCAGCAGGTTCTGTGTTTCCCAAATTAAATTCTCCACAGTGGCTATATCAGAGGACGATCTACTCAGTCGTTTTGTGCCAGATAGAGGATCCTGACAAAGCTGCAATCAGATAGGTGTCACAGATGCAGGTGATCTGTGAGCCCCAAGAAGGGAAACGTAGACTTTGCTCCCCTAGATAGCCTTAGCAACACCATTTCACAGCTGCCAAGCGGACACAATCTCTGTAATTTCAGCACCAGAGGGGGAATTAAACTCAGCTTGAATGGTCCTAATGTTCTCCTGTATCTTTATGTAGGCTCTCGCGTCCACATAATGCAAACATAGTTCTCATATTCAAATTGCCTAAAGCTGTCGTCATTGAAAAAAAATATTTTTTTCTGAAATGTTCCCCTGTTCTGTATTGAGCTCCAGAGAGTCATGAAAGGATCAAAGGAGCATGTCGCTGCGAGGAGCTGAACACGGGCAATGCAAACGGAAATGGCCAAGTGACATTGTCAGCCACTTCATTTTAATTGCATGGATTATGGAGCTCGTTTCCAAAGCTAATGTTTCTTGTTTCATTGCCTTTCACATTCCTCCATGCTTTATTGCTCTCTCATAGCTTTTCTTTCCACTGAAAAGCCAATTAAGTCCCTTCATGCTTTCATTTGAATCGCATGGCTTTTTCTGGTCACTCCGACAAAAATGACCCACATGGGAAATGTGGAAGAGGTCATTATTGCTGACTAGAATACACTGACTAGAGGTTAGAAACAATCTCGCTTTCCTACAAAAACGTGGATGGAATTAAAGTTATTTGAAGCTCGAGCTTTGTCACATTGATCACATGGCTTCCTGGTATCAGCATTGACAGAAGAGTCTTCTATTGTAACCTGACAAAATTCCTTCATTTTATTCTCTGGTGAAGACAATATCAACTGTCAAGAAAAGGACACCAGAAAATAGCCTCCGGAAGTGTTTGAAAAGCAAATCAAGTCAAGACTTGCTCGACAGTCTCCAAAGCAACTTAACAGGAAACCGGCTAATCAAAAAATCACACATAAAGAGAAGAAATTACAGGACTGCACGTGGAACAGCACGTTGGACGGACACAAGAGCCTATTTCTAAGAAGATAGCGTCCAATTTCAATTTGAAAACAAAATCCAAGTCCACTCGAAGGCTGCATATGTTAAGTATACTAAGCAATATGTTGAATCAAATAATACTTTCTGAGATTGTGTAATTTGTAGTGGCTTGTCTGGCTAGAACTGCTTTCCAATCATTCCAAAGGAAAAAGCAAAGAGAAAAAAGAAACAACGACTCCTTTTCTCTCGCAGTATAATATGTTTGTTCATCCCAATTCTTTTAATCATGTCTCGCTCCTCAGCCCCTTGCAGCGCCCTGAGGGAAGTCCTGATCTCCAGGTTGGGAACGACTCCATCCGATGCCAGCGATGACAAAAAAAAAAAAAAAAAAAAAAGAAAATCTATAATATAATTAAATCATCTTGGATAATAAATACACGACAGCTGTATTAAATTATAAAAAAATACTTTGGCAGAAACAACAAACGCAGCGTCTTCCTTCACTGCCACAGACAGTTACCGTAACACACGCCTGCATCACCGGAAATCAGGACCGTAGTTATGACAACATAATTTTTTGGTATGAACCACGCAGCACCAGGCTCTGGCACTGGGCATTCAATTTACACTTAACCTCACATGGTTTCTACCTTTAGCCCCTGCATTGTTGCTGTAGTCCACTATATTCCTCCATGTCACATTGTGCACAAAACAATATGCTGCTGTATTTGGCAGAAGAATCATATTTGGCAAGGGAACTGAAGAGGGTCTGTGTGGGGTTTTTACAACATTTCATTTCACATACTTAATAATTTACAAAATGTGCTGAATTTGTGCTTCTCTCTATTCATTTCTCATTTCGTAAACCTCCATAACTTCCTGTTATTGCTAAGCAGGAAGTCATAGTCGTTGTCTTATAAACCCAAATCCACAATAGCCTTCCAGCTGTGTAATTTAGGGTCGTATTATGTACGTAATAGTAAGCATCTCAACAGTATTAGAAATGAGTTTCAATCCTGATTTCCTTCCTGATATTGAGTTTGAATTGGGCCTGGCTCTGCTTAGACATTTCTTACTCAAATGATGCTTGTTTGTGCTGTCCCTGGGTGCACATCGACCAGTGGCGATGACAAAGACGTTCTTTTACTTTCCAACCGCGCTGGAGAAACAGCGTGCCACATTTTTTTGGTGAGCAGTGGCGGAGTTGTTCACAAAAAACTCCCGCGTATACTGCACTCATTTCCCCCAAGAGCTGTTCAATAATCCTCCACCCAGAAAGCTGTGGGTTTTGCAAAACAGCCACATCTAGCAGCTTGAGCTGTATCCTCTCTCCATACATTACATGCATCTGATGTCCCGGACATGGAGATTGAAAATGTAAGTTTGCTTACCACAGATAATGTTTAGCTGTACGTGATATGTAACTGACTTACTAGCATATTATTATGAAAATGAGGGAAACGTCGATCCAAACGTGCCATGTCTTCACAGTCTTGAGAAATTATGCTGTTTTTTTTTTGTTTTTTTTAACTACGTTTCATTTCTAATAGTTAAAATTGTTTATTTTCACTCGATGACAATCAACATTGATGTGATATATGCATTTTGAATATTTTCAAGACCAAATTTCCACTGGCTTCCGAGTCTTGTACTTTGTTCTAATAGACATTTACGCCACACACCGCAGTCTGAGAAATAATGGCAGTGCATTCACAAAGCAGCTAATTAAATGGATCCACAGCACACCTCGCTCTCATTTTGATGGAACAGATATTCTTCACTCTTGTGCTAATTATGTTTCTCATCTCTTGTTCACTTGTAAGTACTTCTGCACCTCCCATTGTCACTCGTCAATGACTCACCTTTTCCTGAGGAACATATTCTTCACAGGGTTTTCAACCGCTTATTGTACTGCAAGCCGCTGTTGATCGTCAGCTTTGTTAGACAATAAAAAACGGGAAAAAACAATGAACAATATAGGCTGTGACGTTCATTTTCCGGTTCTCTGGCCTGGAATTGTAACAGTTTCAAATGCATGCATCACTTCCATATCTCATAAGCAGCAGTAAACGGCTCTAACAGGCTGTGAGATAAGATCAGTTATTTTGCAGACTAAAAGCTGAATAAATGCTATCCCACTAGAATAAATACCTGCTGTAAGTTCCTAATTTTGGCTGGGGAAAGAAAACCCCTGGTGCTGAAATGGAAATGGAAAAACTCAAGACAAGGCTCAAGGTTCAATTTACTCTTCCATAAAATGATGGGAAATTACAGTGCTCCCAGCCTTCCAACGCGGTTTACAAAATATCAGACATAAATACCCAGGAAATGAAACTAGAGACAACAATAACATAAAAAAACAACATGAAAATGTTTTTTCTTGCACCGTTCAATCCCCTCACCGGCTGTTTGTCAGATGAGTGGTTACTAAATATTTTAAAGATACCAACTGCAGTGGTGGAAGAAGTACTCAGATCAGGGAATTAAGGAAACGTAGCAATACCACAGTGTCCAAATACTGTGTAACAAGTCCTGCATTCAAAACCTTACTTAAGTAAAAGTACAAAAGTGTTAGCGTTAAAATACAATAACAATAGCTCGGGTCTCTTAATTTATAATAATATCATCGTTTGTTACTTGCTTTATGTTTTGTATTAATAATCCAAATCTGCAAAGTAAGTAGTAACTTAAGCTATCAAATATATGTAGTGGAGTAAAAAGTATTATGTTTGAGTAGTACCTCAAAATTGTACTTATAATATGTCACATTTCCGCATTTTAATATCTAAAAGCTACTAGACCTATGTTGTACATTTGTGTACTTACATTATCCCAAATGTTTCCAACGACGGTCGAACACAGAGAAAGCCATCATTTGAATCCTTTCATTTTGGTTTTATTTGGAGGAATTTAAAGTCGGGAAACAGAGTTTTAACGTGAAACTGCTTTATTCAGTGTTTGTTCCTGGTTTTAATCACCCGAGGCCTGTTTACCCAGGATATCTCTGTGTTGTCTGGCTTCACCACGCTGGTTGTCTACTCGGGAAGTGAACCCAGGGTTTCTCAGTGTGGCTGTGAGCGCGTTCACGTGAAAGGGGGCGGGGTTTGCAGCGACCAATCACATTAATGGACATATGTGTCGTCAGCAGAGCGTCATATTTCACAAATAAATGGAAAACTACTATAATAGAGAAATACAAATAAGTTAAACACATAATCCAAGCTAAAAGTAACACAGTTTAAATGTGTGAGTTAATAGATATATGATGTTACTGCCCATCTAGGGCACAAGTAGATCTCGCTATAATTACATTTGTGTATTCCATTAAATGAAGGCGTTGCTAAGATATATTCTTATAGAATTTAAGATATATGTTCATCCTCTTGGGGAAATTATGACGTGTATGATAGCACTTTAGTCTTATTCTTTAGATAATAAAAAAATAATATAAAAATCTAATTCAAAGCAGTAAGCAGACTTTCATATATTGGATAATCACCAAGAGCACAGGCCTGCACATGATATATTATATATAATACAACTACACAGATAAGTGAATATATATGATAAATATCATATATAATACAACTACACAGATAAGTGAATATATATTCTACATATTATATATATATATATATATACATATATATATATTATATCTACACAGATAATTTAATATTTATGATATATATTATATATATATTATATGTATACTATAACTACATTATATAATACATTATTATACACATTATATACAATATAACTAGACAGATAAGTGAATATATATTATACATATTATATATAATAGGTGAATATATATTATACATATTATATATAATATAACTATACAGATAAGTGAATATATATGGTTTGATATAAGTGTGACACAGGCGTTGCTTTGCTCCGGGTACTGTTATGTGTGCTGTGAGTGTGTAGATGTTATGAGATATGAACAGAAACCCATTTACCGGAATACACACATGTAATTATAGTCAGATACACGCGCTATATGGGGAAGTGATATTATAAGCATGTTAATTTACACACTCACACAGTCGGAGATTTTCTCTGCCAGCTCTCCTTCCTGCATTTGGCTGTTTAAACTATACGACCTGTTTAAAGTAAGGAGTAAAAGAGGGGCTTTGGGTGCCGTTTCTGCCCGGACACTAGACATTCTGTTGTGAATAATGATATACACTGTAAACTTTAAATGACATCGCACAAAAATATCACAACATACCTGAAATCGGAAATATTTCACACTCATTTTGAACTGCAACAATAGATCCACTAAACACATATATGGATAAAAAAAAAAAAAAAATGCTGTAATGTCTGTGCATCAGTTGGGTTTCATATATTGCTTGGCCCCTAACACTGTTATTTCTGGATTCTCTGTTACAGTTATTTTTCATTGTACAGTGAACAGATGCGTCCTTCAACACATTTGCACATAACTGAGGTCTTCACTTGCTTTGACATTCTGGAGTTAATGTAACTAAGTAAGTAATGTAGTGGTAAACAGCTGGTGCCTTAAAATGATTCTTACAGAACACTTTCACAGAACGCAGTAGTTCAAAACAGAATATAACAGACACAAAAATCCCTCTCAGCATTTCTGCTGTAGCATCTTCCTCAAGCAGCATAAACATAGATGGTAGATGGTTTTCACATGATGATGATGATGATGATGATGAAACTCTCCCACCAAGAAAAACGACAGCATCAGTCGTCTCAGCAAATACCAAATGAAGACATATGTTCACATTTGAGTGATGAAGAACTCTAGCAGCTGCAGCAGTTCTGACTCTTGTTTAACGTTATAACAGGAGTCAATTTGTCGTTTTGTGTTATACAGCCGCAAAACAAAAATGTGGGACGAAGCCCGTTTCCCTATCGACAGTCAATGTTGGTTTCTTTTAACCACCACCAACCTTTCCCGAACCTTAACCCAGGGGTCCCCAACCACCGGGCCGCGGACCAGTACCGGGCCCTGGATCATTTGGTAACTGTTTAAAAATGAGTAGTATAGAGTGTAGCATAGATGTAGCATAGCTACCTAGCTACGTGGGTTAGTTTTACGATCTTACGATATAAATGATCTACGCGGTCAATTTGAGCGTCAACTGACAAGATGGATCGATGGCTCAGGACCGGGTCAGGTAAAAGAAAATAAAATGAACAATCTGACGCGACAGTCAAGGTGCATCGTCCTGATGCAGGTGGTTCAGCAGCTACAAGCGGTTCAGCCGCAGCGACAACAAGTGATACAATAAACTATTTATTTATTTTTTAAGTAAGATGTTTTTTTTTTTGCCATTTTCACCTTTATTTGTAGAAATGGGGATAGAGAGAGAGAGAGAGAGAGAGAGAGAGAGAGAGATAGAGAGAGGTGACGTGTGACAAAGGTACCAAGGTCGGACTCAAACCTTGGATGTTGCCGTTGTACGGCCTGTGCTGAACCTCTTGGCTCACAATGCGCTCCACCAAGGTGATTTTCCAACTTTAACAAATGACTAATCTCAACCTTAACCATGCTGTTCATGTTTAGCGCCTGAGCCTAGTCTTGCACAGCCAGACATATAGCCAAGCGCTGGAGAGAGGTCTGGCTCCATTTATTATCATTCTGTTATAAGGGGGGAAAAAACACTCTGGCCAATTTGCACACTTATACTAACAGTATACATCTGGTGAGTAAGACCACATTTAACCAAATCTTAATCCAACATTGATCCTCATCATGATCCACGTAATTACACTCCATGAAGACCTCTCCCAGGTATTTATAGTAATCTACAACAGAACCCATTATCAGCACATAGCTCCTACCTAGAAAACTCAGGTACCATATCTTTAGTCTGACAACATTCAGCTCTATGTAATTTATGCCACAATACTGTATGGAAGAGGGGATATCATGCTATTAATGTCTCGCGAGAGACTTGCACAATGTGTAACAAGATTTGTTTTTTTTTCATCACACATGCAAATACAGCCATTTGGTTAAATCCATACGTCTGCGTAGTTTTTCCCCACCGGAAGTTTTCAGAGTGCCTGCGCTTTGGGAGGGAATAATGACCTGAGGCTGGATGATGTGTTATTGAAAACTGTTGCAGAGCAAATGATCAAGTGATGGTAGCAAAGTGATGGTGAGGGACGAGAATCACTTGATCAGAGCCAGTGTTACAGTTTAGATTAGAGATTGTTTTAAAGCTGCATTGCTTGCGCTTAAATTTTTATTCCTTCTTACATTTTCTTCCCAGACAAAGTTCATCATTGTCATGGAATAAAAGGCAGGAGATTGGTTTAAACTCAATTTCACCTGTGCTTTGATGAGAGGGACGTAACAGCAAGTTGTGATGTTTGCCAAGCCAGTCTTCCACGAACAAAACGTTCTGATTATGCTGCTGATCAGTCCCTCGAATAAAAAAAAATAAATGCGCATTGTTACAATCCAATTTTCATTTTCCATTATTTGGCTGTTTTTTTTTTTTTCTCACCTAAGATTCAAAAGGAAAAAAAAAATCCTCTGATTGCTTGTTGGAGAGTCATCTTCATACTGTATGACCTATTCACTGTCATTTTCTCAAGCAGATGGAGGAGGCAGGTGGACGCAGCTGCTGGATTCATTCTGGGCCACGAGGCTCCTATCCAGCGTTGTAATATATTGCAAGCGTACTCTCATTTTGAGGGAGATTTGTCATAATACAGACTCGGCCAGATGCGTTCCCAGGGTTGTAGAAGCTTCTCCTCGCCCACTGGGTCACCCTGTCAAACACAGAGACATATACTCTTTGTCATACTTGGGCTCCCACCATCTTACATTACAGAGAGGGAGAGAATGGAAAGACCTTGGCTGGAAATCACAAACCTGAACAAGTTGGAGCTGCAGATTGAGCCTGTGCAACTAAGCGTGTGTGTGTGAGGGAACGAGTGTGTGTGTGTGGGTGTGTGTGTGTGTGGTCCTGCACTGTGGGTAGTAAGTGACAATGGGGTAAAAACAAACACATAAAGAATGAGGGGCTGTGTTCACGAAAAATAATATTATTTTCCTGAGGGGAGCTAATTGCTCTCATATAAGAGTTTCCAACAAAACGTTAAAGCTGCTGAAAACAAATGTAATTGTAGAATGGAGAGAACTGCTAAGCTACGAGCTGATACTGACATAACTTGTTCATTAATACAGTCTACAGAAGTGGCGGGCGCAGATTATAGCTAGCTAACGAGACAAATAGATGGATCGACTGTCTGCCGTCCAGGACTGGCAATTTAATTGAATTTCATTCTAAATTAATTGATTTTCGTTGGCAATTGTGAAATAGAAAAGTAGAAAGTAGTGCTAAACAATGTTGGGTGTGGAAAGAAGATTTGCGATTTGACGGATAATTCTGCTGACAAACAACTGGAATAAAAAAAGAAATCTGCGAAACATTGTTCCATGTTTCCAAGTAGTGGAGGGTTCAAAATCTTGATCTCCAACATCACTGGCTTGTCTGTCGCATCCCAACCAGACGCACCGACCATCAAAATGTGTTTTGCCATTGAGCCAGTACCTTTTTCAAAAAGCGGACTTTGCGACTTGTCACAGTAGGAGAAGCACAGGTGTAAATAATGAAACTAATGGTGTCTGCTTTTTATATTTCAGGTTTCCTGGTATCGAGCGCGCTTTCTCACTGTCACTCTCACTGGAACACTTGAAGAGACGAGAGCCACCGTTAGTGTTGTTGGTAACACCTGTGCTTTTCCTACTACGACAAGTCAATATGTCTGCTGTGAGAAAGGCCTGTTAAGCTTGGTAATTACTGTACCAGCAGCTGATTTATCTCTAAATCCTCCAATAGGTTTTGGTGTTGAAGATCTTAGGAAGTTTTGCAGCTGCAGCTCCTGAACTGTTTGTTTTAAAAGAGACCTCGATTATCCCACTTGCAGTGAACTGATGTATTCTCTCTGTAGTGCAGTCACAGAAGCAGGTGGCTTGAATTGTATTCTGGTTTATTTAGGGACTCTCTTTTGTTCCTCTGATAAGCTCGTCCCAGTGTCATTGTCGATCACCAATGCAACATTACAAGCCCTTTCTCTTTGATTCTGACTGACTGACAAAACCTGATGTTTACCACTGTTTTCATAAATATTTTTAAAAGGGTTTTCTACAGTCGACATTCGTTTAAGATGAGCAGCTCTGCAATAAAAAAGAAGGCCATTTTAGTCTATTCCATCTGGTTTTTTTTGTTTGTTTTTTTCCGCAAATCACCATCGTGTGTTTAAAAGCAAAGAGAATCTGGAGGCACTCGGACCAAAACCTGGCATTTACCATTGATGACTTACACTTACACTTTATAAGAGATTTCCATCCATTATCTGACATTTATCGCGGTGGCAGCAGGCCAAAGTAATCATAATATCAAACTCCAGTGTGGCTAGACTGGAACTATCTCAACTTGATTATCTGTAGGTGAGTTGTGCGGGTGGCAAATCACCAGATTGTCAAAAACACAAGCAACAACAGCAACGTCGGCCCCGAGCTCTAACCTACAAATTACAGGGTTCGAAACTTAATCATCGTTTCTTGACAGTATAGGTTGCCTCCATGATGTTTGAATACTGCCGAAAGGAAAATCCTCGTGCATTGTATGAAATTACTTACTGAGACAGACACAAATCACCTTTACTGTTAGTCCTGGGAGTTTTATTCCCCTTCATGCTCATCGGGGTACTTTTATAGATGTTCTCTTCCACAAGAAAGTATAACAACACCTTTGTCCCCCCCCCCCCCGACAACTAGCAACTGAAAAACACAAAGAATCCAGCGTTCCTGGAAGAAAACAAGCAGAGAAAAGAAAAGGAACTCCATTGGTTTCTATCTGGAACATGACAGACAGCGGTGTGTTCACTTACCCTGGCTGTAAAGGTTGAGTTCCCTGGGACCTCACAATGGCAATTAAGAAAATTTAACACCAGTGTGCTCTAAAGCCAACTTGCTGATGATAACTTTTCCGTTGGCATCATGACTTTATAAAGGAACGCAGTGTCCTATAATTTACTTCACTTCTTACAGTCTTCTATTATAGTATGTATAATAAAATACTTTTTCAGTGACACTGCTGACTTTTCATTATAATTTTCTCTGTCTCTGCTTGAGGACAGGAAAGAGGTCAGAGTGAGTGCACTCAGCCGGTGGCAGAGCTACCAAAGCTTCACATGGAAGCTAATTCACAGTGCAGCCCTCCACCATCAAAGTGCTCGGTTGTGGATTTAATTGAGAGCGGCTAAGCTCCCAACTGGGGATTCTATACCAGGGCCGGCTGACACAAGCAAATCATATCACCTTGTCATAAGTGAAGCTCTGTTTTTGCTGAGCCAAAATAAAAAGAAAAAACAATCTGAGTTTATAGTTACAATTACATTAATCACCGGGATGATTATTCCCTTCTGAACATCTCAGATGCTGAGCTGTGCTGCTACAAACCACACGGCTGTTGTCTTCTTTTGAAATGGATATCTGAAAAAAGAGCTTTTTTTTTTTTTTTTAAAGAAATAATGTTGTTGTTGTTGTTTTGTCTTTAAGAAGAAAAAAAAATCTGACGCATATTATCACACTCATTAAAACTTCCAAAGGAAACTTTGAGTTTTAGCCGTTCCACTTTGAGGTGGTATATAATTGGCCCACACAGTCAAGAGACACTATTTGGATGAAAAAAATATACCTCTACATCCACATGGCTCCGTTTTCACAGGACAACTATGGAGCAGACAGATAATACAAATTTAAAAAAGTCCTTGACATGCACTTGCATGTAGAGAAAAGTACAATGCAGAGATAATGATTATCTAGCATTGCACCCCTATCGTTTTGTTCACATTGTAAAGAAAAACCTTCCGTCTGACAAGATACAAACATGTCTGAATGACAACAATGATTTGGCCGTTAAATGTACAATCCTGCACAAAGCACTAACCCTCCCACTCTGCACTGAGCCCCATCCTGGCTGCTGTGGTTCAGGACATTATAAAGGAGAAGTGGGAGCGTCGTCAGCTGATCTGGATCACCTCTGCAGCCTTGTCCGTGCGTTTTGCTCTGCGTTCATCAACATACAAATGTTGTGCGCGCAGCAGGGACATGATTCACTTCCCTGCTGCATTGTTATTTTTTTTTTTTTCAACGACGGCTATGTTGTCTGCCAAGACGTTTTTATTTTGTGGCTCCTGTAACCTAAACCTCCTGTCTTCTTTTTCTCATCTAACACACAGTTAATTAGCAAAGATGTGAGCGAAAAAAGTGAGGTTTCCTCAAGTGCCAGTAACGTATCTGCTGAATATTCTTCGTGGAAATGACTCTTTGAAATGTGATATTGCTGCTGCCAGCTATATGTGTCATTTTGCACATTCTCTGGGATGAACCACCTGCACTTGCTCGGTCGGTTTCTTTCTCCGTTGGCAACCAGAGCCCCTGCGTTTAATTTTTTTTTTAAATCAAGAACTACCTACAAAGTGTCTCTGAATGATGTCCACTATTTTGCCTATTCCAACTTCTTCCTATGATGTGGAATTCAAGCTAGGCAAGGATAAAAGGAAATATGACAAGGCCGAGAAAGGTACGAGCGTGACAAAAGATTTCATACCTGCGCCTTTTTTGCTCTATATGTGCAAACCCATGTTTACATGAATATTACAACATGAAAGATACTTGTTGAGGCTTCGGTCAATATACACAGTGCGTCCTACAGCTGCATCTGGCAAATGTGCCGATCAGCAGCTCCACTTCTCACAGATCTTATAGATGTACGGGTTCAACAACTTGGAATTCTAAGGGCGAGGTGGGGTTTGAATTCTCATTAAAATTCAATGAAGCCTTAATTAAAAGCATTTTGTTTTGTTTGTTTGTGTCTGCATGTAAAGCTTTGAGCTCATTCATTTTTTACTTTAGAAGCAAACATCAGGGCAGCCTGAAGAGTTTTTTTTATGAATGTGCCAGGAAAACATGCGCCGTCTAGAAAAACCTGACTCATTTCAAAAAGTGGGTTGTTTGTAATTGAGACGTCGATAAATGGGAGGTCTTTTATCAATAGATGCAACTTTTGTGATTGTTCTGTGTCCGGCCATGGAGTGTGTGGTTTCACTCGTCCTCTGCCTCATCCATTACTGGTAGAGAACATGGAGGAGGAAATTGAGGGCGTCTAGCTTTGACCTTTGAAGTGTCTCAATCCTCTTCTTTTTCAGCAAAGTTTCTGAATTGATATTGTTTAGACACTTAACCATCGTGATATTGGTAAGGCCGGTGACATACTGAACAAGTATATAGAGGATTTACGTTTCAAAATGCGGCCAATTAGTGAAAGTGCTAATTAGTTTCATCTTGTTAGTTCCTCCTGAAGGGCTGTCAGCGGTGGTGTGAAGTTGAATGTTTGAATGTTCTTCCATTGGTGTGAAATGTTTATTCTCCAGTGTTGAAGTAAATGTGCAGTAAAATATTCAGATCTCAGTGTGATATTGGAAGGGGAGAGTTTTAGATTTTAAAAGTTGATTGAGGAGGCACACACTATTACCAACTTTTGCTCCATGTCATCCGAAAAATAATGTTCACTTCGGCACAGTGGGTCATTACAGGATTAATGTGTGTTTTGGCTACCTGAGGGCATCTCTAATCTGATACTTCACCTCCTGCAATCTGTTAATACTGGAGAAAGCGAAAGCTCATCCCCACAAGGGATGGTGTGGACTGTAAATGTCTAGAACTGTGATATTGCCAATAACAACTCTGTGTAGACAAATAGTTTAAGCCTGAGTGTGATTATACACTCCCAACCTCATCATTGACTTCCTGTCTCTGTCTGTGTGTTGCTCTCTGGTAGAGATAGCCTCGCAGAAGCACAAGGAGCATCTGATCGGAGTAACCTTTATATAACATGCCCAAATGGATGCTGTCCTCATTAGAGCAAATGCATTTCTATTTCCAGTGGTTGATTATCACAGACAGAAGATAAAGCTCTCTCGTTTAAATCGCCGCCGCACATTTGATCAGCGGGAATGAACACAGATGTTGGTGAAACTAACAAAGAGGGTCAAAAATTGGGGGTTTTCGCTGGTATTGTAGTTTGTGTAATTCAGTCTGGTGTCACACTGACTTTACTTGTCTGTGTCCAAATCAGAGTTTGATTGCTTCTCTCTTCTCTAAGCCCACTGTTCACACTTGTCTATTGATCATCCCGTCTGATATGTTTGCTTAATGCTTTACTGAGGCGTTAGGAAGAATGTCAGGACTGCCCTCAGACCCCACTGGCAGCAATGGTAATTGGACACCGACAATGAATGTGCTCAGTAATTCTTATTGCAAACTGCCCATTAGATCCGAGGACTTTAACCTTTTTGGTTCTCTGGACTGGCATCCAAACCTGGTGCTTGTTTCATACAAGCAATTTGTGAGCACTGCTTCCAGGTAAACAAGACGAGGAGTCAACAGCTCTGTGAGGCTGTACTGGGAGGGGGTCGATGCTGCAGATAGCGTGTTAACATGCTAAAGTTGGATAATTGGCAATAACCACAAAGCACAGCTGATACTGATGGCAACGCCATTCGTTTTTTGCAGATATTTGGTCATAAATCAAAGTATTAGACAAAGGGAAATGTTGACTTGATGATGGCGCTAGATGATGAAACGCTAAGGATCACACAAGACATTAGGATTAATCCCAATTTCATGGCAATCTATGCAATAGTTGTTGAGACTTTTCACTCGAGAGCACAAATGCAAACCTCATGGTGGCGCTATAGAGGATTAAGATACATCCTCTGGCAACCATGCACGTCTGCAATACCCTTTGTACCAATGCATCCCGTAGATGTTTAGGTATTTCACAGATGTGAAAACGTTGACCTGCTGGTGGCAGAGGACAGGTCAGGGATCTCAAAAGTCATTAAGGTTCACCTCCTGAGCACCGTGAGGGTCTGTACCGCATTTCATGGCAATCCAGCTAGCGATATTTCACTAAAAGTCAAAAATGTCAACATGCTGGTAGTGTTAGAAGTAAAGTGAGTAGGCTAGATCATCAAGGGCAAATGACTGATGTGACAATTCTTTCAATAGTTGAGGAGATATTTCAGTCTGGACAAAAGTGGTGGACCGACTGACAGACATTGCCATTAGTGCCACGTCTATCTTCATCCTAATCTCCAGGATTTATGTTAAAAGCTGATTGCCTTCTTTTACCTGGGAGCTTCTCTTTTTGTTGCATAACATTTTCATCTTCACTAAAGTGTTTAAATTGTTTTCCCTCCATGAGAAGCTCCCTCCTCATTTCAACTGTGCACTCCACTGTGAAACAACGGTGTCCATCCACATCAGTGTCACAATCAAAAATTTAGTGATTTTTAGTCTACACATAATATGCAGCTGGAACATCCTGCTGAAATACTGTGGCGACTTTTCTTGAATTCTCCCTGAGCACAAAAGAAAGCAATCCGAAACAGGGAGAGAAGAAAAAAAAAAAAAAAAAAAGGAGAGAAAAAAGAAGCTGGCCCAGGGAGGACAGGGGATCTTCAGGAGTCCCTCTTACCCGAGAGATGTAGCTGGTTTTCTCTAGAAGGCACACTCTGAAGAATCACAAGGATGCTCATCTCCCTTTGATGTCTTTCTGTGATGAGATATAAACCCTGATGGCAATAACAGACCTCTTTGAACAATAAAAAATCGAATCTCAGCGTAACAACACCAAAGGCACGGAGAGGCAGTGCTTTTGTAAACAAGCTGTTCCCTCGAGTGGATGAGGCTGCATCTGCAGGGTCGCTGATGCTGAGCTGGATCACATAAAGATCCTCCCCTGCCCTGTAGTAAACACATGAGGTTATTGTTTCCTTATCAGTAGAAATATTTCAATAATAATTATGTTATAGGTGTTTAATGTATTTTTACTATTGTTACACTGTCCTAACCCTGGAATGTGTGCCATGTGACCGTCATTTTGTCAGCTTTGGATTTTGCACTTCCTGTCATTTCCTTCTCTCGATATAATGCGCGTACAGTACTTGACTGTCGGGCTCGACAGAAACCCCTTTTTTTTTTTTTTTTATTGAAAGGTTTGTGCACATGCATGTTCACACAAACTTTCAATTAATATAAATGCAATGCCGAGCAATTACAGACAAGCTTGAATTGATGCTTATTCTGAGAGCGGGACCAGAAAAGTCTGGAAGTATCAGTTTCCATGGCAACTTAGCTCAAGTTGCATTGTGGGACTCAACGTTATGGAAATGAAGCTGATACACCGACACAGTACGCCTTGCTTGACTGGGTTTCTGCTGCGTGGCTCACTCCTCTGGTACACAGTAAGGTGTAAGATACACTGCAGGTGTTGCACCAGGATTAACCCTTTAATTCCATTGTTGTCATGCGTTTTGAAGTAAAGTGCGGTTATTAGGATGGAGTGACAGTGAGTGTGCATTTGAAGACATTACAAGCGGCTTCTTGTGTGTTTTATCCTGCGGCAGCTAAACTGAAGCTTTTGAAGTACAATCTGACGTGTGGACTGCATTCAGTTCACTCCCTTTGTACAACTGTACTCATATGATCTGGTATTAAGAATATTATCCGTCTAAGATATTGATGCTTTGATTTTTGTCTTTTCAATATTTTATTCAACATGTTTTTTTTTTTGCAGTGCTCATCTACTATACATGTATCCATCAAAGTACAGTAGTTCTTTTGGGGTTAACGAGGCTTTTACTCTTGTTTTTAAATTATTTATTGCTGCTTTGATGCCTTTTCTGAATCCTTTTACCTTTTTACCTTTTATTTCTTTCATTTCAGGGCTGCATGCTTTAATGTCTGTTGTTCGTAATTGTGAAGTGTGAAGGTGATATTGCTGCTTTAACTGGCTTTTGTAGACAGTACAAGGTCATTGCGCAAAAGACCACTGTCACCTTTAATGTCAGCACCAAATAAAGGTTGAATGTACTCGCCTGATCCAGAACGCTTTGAATTTTTGCCCACATCTCTGATTTGTTCAGCGTATCAGTGAAGTGAAACGAAATGGCAATTCAGCCAGTCAGTCTGAAATGCTTTTTGGAATAAGTGGATGGCATTGGAATGAATGAATTATTTAATGGAAAACAGAACTCCCATTTATACTTTTTAAATGTCTTTTCATTTTATTTATAGAATAAAAATAACTGGATTCAAATAACAATTAGAAAAAAACAATCAAATCAATTGAACTCCAAAAACAAAACAATTTCTACTCTTTTAGTTTTTGCTCCGTTGATTAAACCAATCGAACATCATTTCAAAATGAAACAAAGTTAATAAAGGGGCTACATTTTCATGCAGACATACTGGACATGGATTTCCCGGTGCATTACATGTATAGAAAATGCCTACATTGCAGGCACCAATAGAGATTGATTTCATTGTGTTACAGTGATCTAATAGAGGGGTTTGTTGCAACACTCAGCACTTCCAGCATTCAGTGAGAATGATGAGTGCCAAGAGTGCAGCTCTCCCCAGTCACAGCCAGCTGTAACTGTGTCACAGCCACTTGCTATGTCAACAGGCCTGCCTTCCATCATCAATATTTATCAGAGAATCTGCACACCAAGGGGAGTACCGCACCCCTCTTATTACACTCAGCTCATGCGTCTACATACTGTTACTTTGTTAGAGGAGTCTCCTGAGCTGGCACTGCATGCAGGGTATAAAGAGACACTCTCCACCATGCCAAGTGAGGTCAGTTTGTCAAATTGCCAGGCAGAGCCAAATAACCACAGATTTTAGATGAATGGATTAGTTTATCTTGGCAAACCAGACAAGAACAAAGTCCTGGTCGAAATATGTGAAACATTTAACTTCTTCCAAAGGAAATAATTTCAAAATATGTCCAGATGTTGTTCATATGAGGTAACGTTTCAGTCAAAAAGCTCGGGGTCTATCTTTGTATTAAACGTAAATGTTGTATTATTATTTGGACGTCTGTCGGAAAATTTAATTTCACAGAAACCTGCATTGCATTTCATAGAGTTTAAGGGGTTAATCTCACACCTGCTATCTAGTCCATTACTTCAGTGAAACTCTATTTCCCTGTGTCCTCCATGACCTGGATTTGAAAACGCTGTCAGGCTAAATTCAAGCAGCTCTGTTCATGTGCAAAGTGTCTTGGAAGAAACTGGCACTGCCACACCAATGAGCAGATGTCTGGGAGAATAAATTGGCTGGAGAAAGTTTTTCAGGCACCTGTTCAATCCATGCTGGTAGGAGACATCAGACAAGACTATACAGACACACATTTGCAACAGTGACAGACTTTCAGGATGGGATGATGTAGCAGACAGTGTGGGTTGAGGTTTTCGTGTTGTGACTCAAAACTTTATCAATGACAAAAAATAACAAACCAACGATAAAAGGGAAAAGTTTGCTTTTTCTTGGTCGGGACCTGAATCTTCTTGGAGTCTTTGTTCGTTGTTGAGCAACTGGCTGTGATCAAGAAATACATAACCCCTCTGTAAAATGGCAATTTTTTTGTCTTTTTAACGCCTCCAATTTTGTATTGATTAAAGAAAGAGTCAACGTGGTGATAAGTGATCTCAAGAGGCGCTGGCGGGCACATTTTGTTGCCTTTGGACAGAGCCAGGCTAGCTCTTTCCCCCTGTTTCCAGTCTTTGAGCTAAGCTACGTTAGCCGGCTGCTGGGGGGGTTAGCTTCATATTTATCATATAGACACGAGAGTAGCAGATTAAAGGGTGTCGGGGGCCCCGAGGCTACTCTTTGAGTCGCCCCCCTCTGACTCATCATGCCTAAAAAGTAATTTAATTCCACGTGTGAAAGTGTGCTAAGAATATTACATGACCCACACGCACACACTCGGGCTCACTGGCATACAAACACGTTGAGACAGTTTGTACCATAAGCCTTGGGTGGCTGTGGCCCATATCTGTGGTCTTGCACATGCGGGGCCCCTAGGCCGCAGCCCAGGCCAGCCCGTGCATTAATCTGCCCCTGGAGAGTGGTACCGATCTTCTTAAAAGCAAAGAAAGGAAATAACATTATTCATTATTATCCTTAACAAAGGAATTTGACACCCAAATTGAATGGTGTGGAGAACTCCACTAATGTTATATGCGGACGCTCGTTTATTTTAACACTTGCGCCTCAATATGACAATTTAATTATCTCTGCATCTGAACGCAACCTGCATCCTGTCTTATGACACTCATTTCATTGCACGGCCTCATATTTAAATACTATGGCAAGATATCAGAAAGTTGTGCGGGAAAAATGAATTACTTTTAAATCTCACTACATGTGGTAATTACTGTGCTTTCACAGTTATGTATATAGTCTCCGCTTCTTTAGACTTGCACTCTCCAGGGATGCGTCTTTCTCTCAAGACACAGAGGAATTACTCCATTATGTAACAGACTTGAATACCATACCATTGAGACCATGAAATACAGAAGCTCATTATTTTAATGTGATGCCCAATCTCTAGTCTAAGTGTAAACAGAATAGTAGCCACACACACAAATAGGATCCCTCTATCTCTCTCAAAATGATTCATTGAATACAGGGACCAACACTGCACAACTAAATCTAAATTGACTCTTCTAATACTGATAATTGCAGTCCCTCATTCTTTGGTACTTGCTGTCGTTTCCCTTTCCCCAACTCATTTCATCTGAATGTCACACTTCCCACGAGTTAATTGGAGGGTTATTCCGATCACCTGTTGGCCCCTTATTAGGAATTGAGAGCAGCGTGTTGCATTTCCCCTCTCGGCCAATCAGAATGTGGCGACGCCCTCTCTTTAGGGATTAAGAGAGGGAGGGAAATGCACACACCTGGTGTTTTGATCTGTTTTTGATGTAATTTTAGCAGATTTTTCTGCAGGAAACTGTAAGGAAACCTTTCCATTGGGTTACCTGCATCAGGGCACATTTTAGTATTATTGGTGCAAGACTTTATAACCTAACGCCGGCAGGCTTTATTTTGTTTATTGGTTTATTTTTATTGAATCCCCCTTCATATCGATTTCCTTATTATCGAAGAGGCATTTGTTTATTATCCAAAAGGTGTTAATTTATTATTGAAGTCATTTCTTTATTATTGAAGTCATTTCTTTATTATTAAAGAGGCATTTAATATTATTAACGCATTTTTTCATTATTATTAAGGAGGATTTATTTCATTGTGAAGGTGCTTTTGAGGTTTGATTCTCCATTGTAAACATTCTTAATTTTTATGTGGTTTTCGGGCTTCTTTCCGATCAGCTGAAATCTGGAAAGATCGGTCCCGCCGCATATTGGCATATTTGTTTACAGAAGTATGATAATTGTAAAAGTGAATTTATATCTGTTAATGTGAAATATACTTCAGGTAAAAGAAAGAACAAAGGGTTACAAATTGATCTTGAGCTTGAAAGACATGATGAAAAAAATCAATATTTCATATATTTGACAGCAGAATCTATCATGTGACCTAAATAAGGACAACAGAGTGACGGCACCATTTCCATTTCCAGTACTGATGAAGGCCTAAAGATTTTTTTTACAGGGGACATATAATTCAGTGCTTGTGCACATATACGTAGGTGGATATTTTGGAGAGCCCAACAACCCACCGACTGTGAAATAAGACAACACAGTCAGTTTATTTCAGGGCTGCATCGGTCAGAAAACTAAACTAAAAATATACCCCCGCCCCCAATCTGAGTCTGTCCACCAACGGCTTGAAAATTTTCCTCCTAAAGCAATCAGAGCAGACTGAGCTGAAAGATACAGGGTAAATAAAGGTACATTCAGACATAAAAACAATGTGCTCTTTGAACATTGAAGTATGTAAACACATTAGTATGAATCTAAAGAATTTGTCACACGCACTTCCCGAGGTCGAGAAAAAACGAGAGAAAATAAGCAAAAAGGACACGTTTTGTTGTAAAGTGATTATAGAAAAACTTCCACTTTTAATTTCTGTATCAGAGGAACTTCACATTATCAGTCTCAAATGTTCCCTTTTAGAATGATTTCATAATAATAATATATGTGATAAATCCTGATACATTATTTAGAATAAAACATTAAAAAGCAATAGAAATGCCATATTCCCAAAACTCTCTGTGATTGTCACGACCGCTGTCCAGGGTCGCTGAATCTGGTGGTTTTTTTCCTGGTTTCGTATTGACCTGAGCGAAGAAAAGCAAAAGATATAAAGTCAATAATTACATGTGTGCTGTCTTCTCTGCACTTGGATCCACTTGAGCAACATTACAGAGCTAGAACGACAGTTGTAGTTTGACTTCTCTTAATCCTACAGTACATCAACATCAAGCAGACAATTAACTGGGGATTATCTATACCAAACAGATGCTCCCAATATATATTAAAAAAAAAAAAACCCTCTTCTCATAACACTGTTTAATGTTGTAATTTAGTTCAATGAGGCAATTATCTGAATTTTAACCTTCAGTCACAAGTGTCCCAAAAGACAGCACAAAGCACATAACCTTTTAAAAAATAGGTGACACTGAAGTGATACCTTCCATTAAAACTTATTGATGTACTCGCTGCGTCTCATTCACATGAATCATTCTTCAAATTGTTCCACTTCCTGTCTCTACGAATCACAAAAAACATCCAACCCAGCCGCTCTTCATCTCTTTTTCTGAGGCTTTGCAGCAGCGCGTGTACGTGTGTGTGTGTGTGTGTGTGTGTGTGTGTGTGTGTGTGTGTGTGTGCCATGAATAATGCAAACCTGTCAGCGCTGTGTCTGCTCTGTATGCTTTAAATGGTTAGCCCAGTTTAAAAGTCAGCTTTGAGTAATCTATTATTTATTCTATTACTCTGCTATTGTCCTGAACTCTGCTGAATGCTCTTGTCACATTTTCGTGAAATGTTTTTGAAAAATATGCAGCCTGGTTAATATGCTAATGCTGACAGCCTGTGTTTTGCAATTTGACCACTGTGCTATGAATGCAAATCGCATTTATGTTTTAGATCATTGCCACACACGCTAATACAATTAAACCTGAATACCAAATTGATAGTAACTCATGACCCGACATAGAATTGTCAGATTGTCTATGTTCTGTCTTTTTAATGTGACATTTCTCCAACAAAGCTCATAAATGATCTGGTGCTTGTCATCTGCCCTATAATCTGATATAATGACCAGTAAGGCCACTCTGACCATATCCTACTGCATTTAGTCCTGGTAATTACATGCTTTCTGTCTGCATTTTGATCAAATCCATGGGTTTTTTTTTTGTTCTCCATGGAAATTACGCTGTCAAACCATTATCACTCTAGAAGTGTTACCTTATAGTGACTCATGGCCTCGCTGTGGCTGAGAGAAGTGAGTGGTATGAAATATAAACCCACACAGCATGATGTTGCAGTGATGGGGTTAACCTGGATAGGCTTCCACGCAGCATTGTTTTTATAATATAAATGATAAAATCATAATGACATTTTTTTTTTTTTTTTGTGTCCGGTTATTTTCGTTTCGTCTTAAGCGTTTGGTCTTTGTATTGCATCATTTCATGACCGTCGAAAAGAAAATGAAATATTGAAAACAATAAATAAATAATGAAAAGAACTAAAAGATTAATTAAGGGATAAAACTCTCAAGTTTTGTTCTTGAAGTAGGTCAAGTGAAAGAGAGGCATCACATGCACCAGATCAATCAGACCTGAACATAACTTTCAAGATTCAGATGTTAAAAGCACAGCATTGGTTGCTTCTGTAAAGTTAGAGTCACTACATAAAGTAGGGGCGTCAGAGATGGTTTGATGAGTCCTTTACAACCTGAGCAGGAACAGGTTACTGCTGTAGACAGAGGGTAAAGTCACTGTGACTATGAGAGGGACAAAAAGATGTCTTCCAAACTTGTGTGAAAAGGGTCAAGAATGCAGTTTCTTCCTGACATTTTTAAATGTGCACTTTGTATGCATGGTTAAATTCAGTTGAATGCTTTTCCAAACCTTTTTGTGAGCAGAAACTATAACACATATGGAATATTTTCTTTTCATTTGATTGCATATAATATAATAAGGCCAGAAGGTCTTTTCCCGTAAAAAATCATGCCGTGAGAGGCGTTTTGCAAAGATCTTGATTTTTATTGACATTGAACTGTCAAAATAATTCAGAGAATGAGAAAGAACGAATATTCCTGACGTATTTTCTCAAACCAAACACTAAAATCAAAGGCAAATCAAGAACAAAAGTGCAAAAGTTTGTAGAGAATGTAATGAAATAGCGTTAATGAAACGCTATTGAGGACGGACTTTGTTGAAATTTTCAGAACTCGCAGCTTTATAGATCTTCAATCAACACATAATCAGTGGACTTGGTCCTAATTGCGTCTTAATTTCATTCAGCTGGTTTTGCATCATTTGAATTAGAAAGCTTCCACTCAGTATCTCAATTAGAGGAACCGTCGACTTATCAGGTTCAATATCTGTGACTGATCTGTCTTTGAGCTTGCTTAATTAAATGAATCTGTCAACTAAATTCATTTGCGAGATGAAAAAAAAAAAAAAAAGTCCTCCTCCTTGTCTGTAGTATCTGTGACCTCAAAATCATGACAGCTTTATAGAACAGGACTTTCAGTCAGTGTCTCTGGTGGCTATAATTTAACGCTCGAGAGTGTAGTTAAGTGTTTGTATTGCTGCTCCGTTTTGTCAGATTCAGTGTGGTCAGGATTCTGTAAGTTACCAGGAGTAAATCCATCCAGGCAGCTCCCATACACAGAAAATATAGAGACAGAATGAAGACCTGTGACAGTACTCAGCCCCGGCTTAGCAGTTATTTAGGAAACGTCTCACAGTGAGAAATGGACGAAAATATGATCCCTGTGAATCTGTAGTTTGGCCCTGAGTACTGGACACTTTTATTTGATACGCCGTCAATCAGTCTCATGCACAGAGGGAGCCACACTCCATGATAACAATCTATTATGGATTATTACGATTCGGTGTAATTATAGTTTCAAAAATAAAATAAAACCCTCTAATCACCACCGATTTTGACAATACTAATTTTAATATTTGAATATTCGTGGAAAAGCATTTGAGGATGTTATTGCTTGGACCACAGGGGGTTGTTAAAGTGGCATGAGAACTATTGAGTCAGACTAGTTGTTAAGCCCGTAATAACTGCATAAACACACCATGACACATCAGAACCTCATAAACCCATCAGAACGTTGTTGGCAAACAGTTGCTTATTAATACTAGAGCTGCGAAGATTCCTCCTCTAATCGACAGAAAAATGACAGCCAACTTTTTTTGATAATCAAATAACCATTACAGTCATTTTTCACGCAAAAATGTCAGAAAATGTAGTTTTCAGCATTTCAAATATGGAGATTTTTGTGCTTTTCTTTGTTTTATATCTTTTTAAACGTAATATCTCTGGGGATTCGACTGACACAACATTGCATTTAAAGACATCACCTTGGATTTGGCCTTTACCACTATGTTCTGACAGTTTATAGACCAAATGATTCATTGAGAAAATAATCGGCAGATGAATCGATAATGAAGATAATCGTTAGTTGCAGCCCTAATTTATGCCTCCAGCAGGTTTGGAGCAACATTATCATTCAGACTGGCCCTCGCAGCCGAAGACAGCACAATCTAATCCTCTCAATATTGAGGGGGGGGGAACAAGCGGCCCCTCCCAATTTAGGCTGCTCTTTGTTTTTGTTCAAATCTGATTGTCTCAGTCATTTTCACTGTGACTGCCTTACAGTTTTTGATTATATATTAAAAGACATCGAGTATCTGAGTGGGCATGTAAGTGTGAGCGTTTTGAACAGTTTTATCACCTTATTGACTGACCGTACACGTTTTGGGACAGAAGTCAGCAGTAGTTAGCAGTATACTGGGACTCGTCCGGTCTTGTGTGGATTCAGTGCAGTGCTGACATGCTAATGCAAACTGAGGAGGCAGGTGTCAGCAAGACATCCTGAAGTGTCTTGAAGGTCTTCAGCATCCTCAGATTCCCTCTCGCTTCGTGTTGAAATTACTGCCAAAATATGCTCTCGCAAGTAGGCTTCTCCATCTCAAAGTCCCCGGGCCGAATTTCAAGACCAGTACATCACTGGATGCAGGTACAAATACCATTAGTGACCATCAACACTGAGGAAGATCACTATATCCATGAATGCTCTTCCGTTGGATCATGTTGTATTGGGTGAGAAACACAGCTGTGATCCAGATCAGCCAATCTACAACAAGTAAGTCCGTATCATGTGATTCATTAATGTTATTTAGCATTTGATGAAAGATGAAAGTGAAGCTTTCTACAGACCGTCCTTGTTGTTAACGCTCCTTTACCTCCAGGGGCAGAAGGGGTGAGCTTCTTTGCAAAAAAGCTTTTATCTTATAAGAAACTCCAAGAAAACAACATGAGAATTTTCTTTTACATGTCACCACTAAGAGCAACATTTAGTAAGCCTTGTGGATATAATGGCTCCACGGTACATTTATTCGCGCGGAGATAAACAAATGTGTCGCCTCATCCAATCCTCTTCAGATCCCCCTCATTATAAAATACGTCTGGTAATATTCTATATTGTTCCTACAGTACCTACCCATTAAAAAAGACCAAAACCAACAATACTTTGATCTTAGTTATGCTTGTTTCATCAAGCCATAGAGCTCCACTCTTTTCCAAAACCTTTTAAAAACACCTCAGTAAGCCACAGTGTTGCACTGGCTGACATGGTCCTTCAGTACGAAGAAAAACACGGGCACTCTAGTTTAGTTTATTCTGAGGCAATCGTCATGGCACTGCAAATACTCACTTGTGCATATTTTCCACAGCTGAAAATAGGCACCATCAAATGCACTATTTCCTCCTGAAAAAGATGTATATCTTCAGTGGGAACTCACGGCTGAGTGCCACAGACAGCGTGGGGAAGACTAGTACGTTGTTGGTTTTGGTCTTTTCCTGGCATTTGTTAACAGTAAAAATGTCTACAGATTTACCTTTTTAAACCCACGACCCTCTTAATACATTTTTTAACACGCCGTTTGATCTGAAAAAACCTTTTCAAAACTGTCTGACCTTCTCTCATTGTTGCCTCTGTTGGATCTAATTTCTTGACTTTCTGTGCTCTGTGAGCTCTCAGGAGTCTGCTCTAAGCCTGTTGCTCTTCATAGGGAACCTGATATTACTCTGTTACTACTTTCCTCAGCCCTTTTACAACAACAACTGCCTCTAAGTGACGATAACCACGCTGTGCTTTTATCTACTCATTTTACAATACATGAAAGACATCACAACATCTATGTCCTGTGGAAAACTGGAAGTAGACAAAAACCCATTACCACTTGAGGTAAGCTGCTATTAAATAATACTCTTGTTATATACCAGTGCCCAATGGAGTGGTGAAGGATGGGGTGTTATTTTAGGTGTCCAGGGTTTCAGAAGTAAAAGTCCCGTCGTTGAAGTACTTGGAGTGCTTCCAATGCTTGGATGCACATTAAACTCTCCCGGTTGAGCCATCAGCACAAAAGATAAGCAAATGTGTTAGAAAATATCTGGTTTAATTAAAAGGTACTGGCCTGTATGGATAGAAACTTAACACCAGGCTGAGAAACAGTGTTTTCACTGTCCTCTACTTTCAATCCTTGTTCGCCTGCTCACCAAGCCTAAAATTCTGTTGCATATTCTGCGTTAGCTGTGGAGGATTTCAGCAAATATGCTGCTGTGTTTTTCTATGTTGCTTCAGTTGCTTGGGTAATATTAACCCGAACATTGAAGCTGCATACAAGTTTCATGGAAAAGAAAACTGTAGTTTGAAAAAGGATTCACAAGCTCAAATTAATTTGCTGCAATGGGCCAACAAAGCCAGAAAAGAAGAATGCAAGCAAACATAGGTATAAACAATGTAGGTTTCGACTTTGCAAATATTTAATGAGGAAGGGAATACGTTCAACACGCTTGTTAGACCGCAAGGATACACACAGATCAGGTAAACAGAAACTTTGTTTGTTTACAAGGAAACTCCACAGGGCACCTTTAAAGCTGCATTAATGGGATTTTGGCCACTAGGGGGCACTAGAACTCCCAAACAAGCTGACAGACACACATCCCAGATATATTATTGCCTTATTACGTTGACATGTCAGCGAACAATTGCCAATTTACACACACAGTGGACACACGGCATCATTAGCATTCATATAAAATTGTTTCTCTCCAGTTGGTGATTAAGTCCTACATTCACTCTCTTTACTGCTCTTCTGGCTATTTTGGTTTCCATCAACTCCTGAGAAAACAACATATGTATCTCCTCAGTTGCTCGATATTTGTATGTCAAGTGTGTTTTTCTACAACCGGGTTTATTTTCCTGGGTTTCATTTTATTCTCTGCCCATTGGTTATAGCAATGTTGTCACCAACTTAGAATCAATAATAAAGTCGCCTCTGGCAGTGACTGGTTGCAAGTTAGTAAATAAAATTAGCAGGAAATTATAGTATTGAAAGTGATTTAAGCAACTAAGTAAGTTTTACCTCAGAGAGAACTGTTGTATGCTGTTAGTAACCTAGAAACACATTTGCCTCATCAGTGTGACCAGAGCAGAGGAAATGTCCCTGACCCAGCGACAGTGAGAGGACAGTTTAACAGCAGATGCTCGTGAGTCATTTATCTCACTTGCACTTTGACACTGAAGCAGTTATTGTCTGGCCTCTGCACAGAACAGCTCAAGCCTCTCACATAAAGGCAGCTGCACCAAACAACTCATAAATTGAGCCATTTCAAAATCAGAGTATGATTTATGAATGCTCTTCCGCCTGAAGTGCAGAGAAAAGGTTCAGGACTTTCACAGAAAAAGCCCATGAAGAGAGAGAGAGAGCAAATATGACCAAAGATATTACAGTTCATTAAAAATATAGGAACATGGTTTTATTATATTAGAATTGATTAGAATTGAATAGAATCACTGTGTAAATAGACAATGCTCTGACTATAGCAACATACAACACTTATCTGGGGCGGCAGTAGCTCAGTCCTTTTGGGACTTGGCTTTGGTACCAGAGGGTCACTGGTCTGGGGCAGCAGTAGCTCAGTCCTTTAGGACTTGGCTTGGGTATCAGAGGGTCACTGGTCT
>CALSCE010009132.1:7878657-7910331 GCA_943593645.1 Bovichtus variegatus
GGACTTGGCTTGGGTACCAGAGGGTCACCGGTCTGGGGCGGAAGTAGCTAAATGGTAAATGGGCAGCATTTATATAGCGCTTTTCCAATCTTAGCAATCACTCAAAGCGCTTTACAACACATGTCAGCATTTACCCATTCACAGACATTCATACAGAGGCCATGCCATCGGGAGCAATTTAGGGTTCAGTATCTTGCCAAGGACACTTTGACATGTGTCAAAGGATTGAAACCACTGACCCTCCGACCGGTGGACAACCACTCCACCTCCTGAGCCACAGCCGCCCACTCCATAAATCAGTCCTTTTGGGACTTGGCTTGGGTACCAGAGGGTTAAAAACCTATATTCCTTCTCAAGCGACATCACAACCTTAAAACATACTGGTAATTTAAAATGAAGAGAATATTGAAGGGGTTTTTTTGTCAAGAAAAAAGCTGGCGGTGCCCGTTTCACCTGTCCCTGACACTGAAAGGCTCAGACAAGACCCAACATCAAAGGGGGAGGTGACCGCTCACCCCCCCTGTCTCCGGTGAAGTGCCTAATCTAATTCAGAGGCGCTGGATTCATTTCAGAAGTGGGGAGACGGGACAAAAAGTGTGTGTGTGAGACACTGCATATTTAAAAAAAACGAGGCAACTTTACCGCTAATTTCTTCACGCCAACAGCTGATCTTCTCTGAGTGACGTCACGTTTTAAACGTTTTTTTCATCGTCTACTCTCGTTCACAATGTGTGACAGGGGCGGACAGTGGGGGAGCCAATGGCCCCTTGGACCCCCTACTTCCGGCTCCCCTTCAGACCCTACATCTTTTGCGGGGATGGCCTAATCTGACCCAAAAAATATTAATCTGTACCATAATTGAAATGAACAGAGATAAGGCTAAAGAAGGAAGCTCATCGAGATGTGTCCCCAGCCTAAGTCTCGACCCCCACTGGCAACCGCCGCCATTTTCCATCACTCTCCTCAACCCCCTAACCCCCACTGACCTCGATCCTCACCCAATCTTTACCGAATCCTGTAGCCATTTCAAATAAAATGACTTTTACACTGTACAAATGTCTTTTTTAAGTCAACCTAGCAACATTTCTCATCACTTTTGTCTGTTGTCTTTCAGCAACACATAAATTTAATTGTCAGTCGGTGTCATTTCCATTCAGTATGTGATGCGGCAAATGAATCACCGTGGTACAGGCAGAAACTATTGATGTGAGCTGCATAATTTCCTTTTATCAACCTGAAACATTTAGGCTTCTAAATGATTTCTACACATTATGACATATTCTAATAGCACCCTGGATTATTAAATTGTTCATTTACAAGACAACAACAAAAGCTTATTTTAAAGCGGCAACATGCAGAGGCAGATTTATTTATTTTTTTTACATTTTGATGTGTGGAAGAACGTTAATTAAAAAAAACAATATCGCATAATGTGATGTAAACAACTCTAGCATTATTAGGACGGCACATTGCATTATATGTGCGAATACTGATTCCAAGGGAACAAAGTCTGCAACAGAGGAGTTTTAAACTTGCGTTGCCTCAGATGACTCTTCTGAGGGAAGGATGTCTTGTTTCACTAAGACTTAATTTCCTAGATTCCTTGTTCCTCGACTCTTTGCCCTGCACATCTCTCTCTCGTGAAGCGTGAGAGACCCAAGGAAAAGGTGGAAGTTAAAGAAAATGTGGCTGTTGCATGCTATTATCCTTAATGAGCCACTTGATAACAAGCCGTCATTGTAAAGCACTAACTGGTAATTATGGTGAAGGCATTGGCCAGAGTGAACTGAGCAGAGTCTAATTGAGTTGATTGTGGCTCGTAAAGTAACTCAACAGGACAATAAATAACTTACTGTATTAAGCCACATTTCCGCCTGTTTCACCGTTAGAAATAAAAAACCAGTCCCTTCTGCTGATGCATTAAAAAGGACTTCACATATTGTAGATGTATTATGATATCAACACCACACCACACACACTCTGAGTCTCTGTACATACATTTAGTTGAAATACTTGAAAAAATTAGCTTTACAACAGCATTTCAGGATAGCGACTCTCAGACAAGCTTGTGAAAGCCTCAATAAATACTACACTTCTACAGTTACAGGCTGCAGTGCCATGCACTTGGAATAGATGGGTTTTGAAGCACTGTATCAAGTCAATTGGTATATGTTTACTATCAACTCTAATCCCTGTATGTAGTGCTGCATTTACTAGTGTTTATAGCGTGAGTAAAACCCTTGAATGTAAAATGCTAAACAGATACCCATATCCCACGACGGCAAAGACAGATAACTGGATCCAGTATTTGTGCTCACAGACCTTATGTGGAGGAACATGTGGGAATAAACATCTTGGAATCCATCAATAAACGATTTGACTGGCTTGAACAGAAGTTTGTAACACTTATGAATCCACAGCAAACCCTGACAGAGAGAAATGTTTACAGCAGAGGATCGATCCTCTGACCATGAATCTGGACAACTGCCTTAGAGATATTAAAGAGGCGAAAAAAAAAACAAACTTCAAACAAAGATCAATGAGCTGGAAGAACGATGATGAAACAACATCAAGACCGTGGTGATACAGTGAAGGCCAGAGGCCAAGAGTTAAGGCTGTAGTTTGGGAAGAGTCCAAGGAGACATACAGTATGTGCATCAATCAGATCTCGCATATAACTACTATCAGAGACAGCAGAAGTCCAGATCTTTAGATGTCTGATCAACATTGATTGATCACCTCTTATCCGTCCTTGGAGTTAATGTTGATATGAACTTCATTATAAGTTGACTGAGCTCTTCTGTTTTTCTTGCTGATGGAATATAGATAAGAAATCAATGGAGGAGTCAGTGGTGAGCGAGTTGGAGATTGGCTTAGCTTACCAAAAGTACAGTCAAAAAAAGTCAATAGAAGCAAAAGATTATACTAAGCAGTACTTTTTCATGTGCCTGGGACCTTATCTGTGCTTGCAACATGCTTCTTTTTATTTATTTTTTCTCTCAAGAGAAACCTGCATGTGGTTAGCATAGATTTACAGACACTATGAGTAAGCTCTTCAAAAGCTGGAAACCAGAAAGGAACCATGCAAATCTGTCATGTCAGCACAGTGCACAGCGTAAAGAGCTGCACTTACAGCTTGTGCTTCAAACACAATCACAACCGCGGTGATATTCATTATTTATAAACTGCACTAACGCTATAGCTCACACTATGTGAGAAGTCTGAGAACAATACTTCGTTACACTGACTCAGACTTCTTCTTCTTTGTTCTGTCACTGGACAGATAATGATGGCACGGCTGGGTCAATGTTGCAACCCTGTGCTAGTGCAAAGTATCTGCAACACCTTTTTGTGACATTTCTTACAACGACTTAAAAAATGTATCGTAATCCATAACCCAGCTTAGGCTATATATTATAACTCTGTGAAGGCAACATGTGCACAGTTTCTGCCTATTGCGGTTTGAAGATAAACCTGCTTTGTGGAGGGAGTTGATTCGCTCTTCCCCTGTGCGTCACTGTCCTTTTTAAATGCTTCCTAGTTTAAATTACCATGTGGTTTGTGTAGTTATTGAATTAGTTTTGTCGATGCATTTCAAGCAAAGCCATTTCATGCACATCTTGTCAAAATGTTTGACGTTGACCTGGGCGGGGGCTGGCCCAACCGCGCTGCCGAGTGACCATCCACAGTGGGGAACAAGTGGAGCGACGGCAGAAGTTGCTCTTACTGTATGGCCTGTTACTAGCCGGTACGGCTTACCGGTAACCAAATCTCCGCCTACAATAGAAAAAAACAATCTTCTCGCCAGTACTTCCTGTGCCGTAGAGGCCCTGAGTTTTCTAAATTGAAACTGAAAGAGTTTCTTTTCTCACACTCACCATGGGACAAATTATACAGGTCAGACCTCAGTCAGGACGCAGGGCTTGGCTTCAACATAACATCAAATCATATCAAATTTTATTTTGACTCCATGGCTTCAAATAAAGTAATTCCTTGAAGGTAACAGGTGGTCCAAGTAGATTTCTTTGGCATACGGCAATTTTCTGTCAGATTGCATGGCAGAGAAGACTGTCAAAAGGTCGATAAAAGGGTTACCTTGAAATGTATAATTTCCCCACTGCCCTCTGACAGTCTAAAAGAGGGCCATCCATTCTTATGTACCATTTGTGTGTGCATTTATGTCCTTTCTCATTCCCTTTCTGTGGAAATGTGCCATTGGAATTCAATCCAGCCTTATGTTTCTGTCACTGGGCTGTGGGTTTTATGTAATGGAAACATAAAGCACGCATTATGGCAAGTCCTCGCCAAGGTATGTATGTACAATGCATAAATGTGGTTCGCTTAATCGTTTCAGAAATCCTGTGTGTAAATGTAACACATTTATTGTTTGCCAAATACTTTGGTTTATGTCCAAATACCTTCTAAACTAATGACGTTAACATCAGCCTCAGCTGTATTATGTGTTATGTGTTAAAGTACAGTCTCACAGAGCCACTAACATGACTGGAGTCTTGTTTTTACCAGATTTGAACCCAGGCATCAATAATATTGTAGTAGCTTCATCTCCAAAATCCATTGAAAAAATAGTTTTTATTTTCAGTTATTACCACGGGAAAATTATTGTTCTTTTCAACTCTTCAATTAAACATTTGAATGTAACTTAAAAACAAATACAGAACCTTAAAAATGGTTATTTATATCCCTAAATATACCCAACCAATTTTCCTAATTTAAACTTTATACATAGTATATAAGGTTGGTAAGCCACTGACAGCCCTACATTTAAGTGTCTCCCAAAATTACTTTACAACTAATTTTCAAAAGCAAATATGTCTTGAGAGAAAAGTAATGCTTCATGGTCCTTTTTCACCAATTTAATGAGGAAACGTTTTTAATGAATGTAGCTGCAAAGCTGCAAAGTGTTCATACAAAACTTATCCGCGTTACCTTTGCAGAAAATATATTTCATTTCATTTAAACCTAACTACCTGCAGGATGCAGGATATGAACCCCAGTCTTGCGTGTCAGAGTCCTGCGTTCTGTACGCCCATCACCCGTCTTTTGTGTGGTACAAGAACACAGAAAATATGTTTACCTGTGTAAAAAAAAAAACATAATCCACGCAGCAATTATGGTATCTTTTAAAATGTCTTCTGTACGACCAATCTTCAGGACACGTTTAGTTCATGAAGCTGAATGCTTTTGCAGCACAGTGAGTTGCAAGGCTGCATACTCTGACACAGTTGTGACAGCGGCTGAAAAATTATCAATCAAAGTTAAGTGGAGCAAATTTTCCTCTGACTGAGAGACTTAAAAGTGGCCAAGTGTTGTGAAAAGGTTTGGCTTCACTCGCCCGGTCTAATTGCATAAGCCTTGGCCTTTCTCCAGGGGCCTCCCTTCACTTTATAAATCATATGAATGTCTGTTTCATGCTACAGCACTGCAGTCATTGGTCATTTCTTCTGCAGGTCTTCAATCCTTGGTCGTCCAATATTACTTTCCTCTCCACCTAATAATTCATAACTTCCATCAATCCTGCAGGCTGATAATCTTACACTCTCGATCGATTTCGAGGACACAGCTACTGAATCATAATCATGGCGCAAGTTGCTCAGAGTTGTGTAAAAGTTTGAGTTGTTGCGCATGAGTGCGACTAATAAAAGGTAAAGAACCACAGTGAACAAAGCCATTCTTTGTTAGAAAAGTGGCAGTGATGGCTATTAGTCCAGCGCTCGGAGGTTGGCACCGGTCAGGGGAAGGGATGGGATGTCTCCTTTAATCAGTAAACTCTTCACATGCCTTTCAGTGGGTGCCAGATCAATTTCACAGTTTTCTTAGAAGGAATTTCCCAGCCTATTTTCTAACAATGATAAAACAGACTAAATCCAGGGATTCATTACAGGATGAAGTTATGATTTTGACACAGCGAATGTCAAATTGAGTGATGGCAAAAATATCTAATCAGCTCTCTAGATATGTGTTTACCAACAAAATGTTGCTCACGTAATGACAAAAAGAAAATCACTGGTGTAGTTTCCAGATGGGACGGAAGTCCAGGAATGCAAGTACACAGGCTGATAAATGTTATGAATCTGAGGGCAGGGCCATTCATCTTTCCAAGATTCATCTGACCAGGTGGTTCGCAATGAGTCCTCCAAATGAAGAGATATGAGGGAGTAAAAACTGACCTTCACAGGTCCCACTGCCCTCTGGTACCTTCTATCTTTCTTTTTTTCTTCTTCTTCAGGTAAAACACACAGTGCTCAGGGGGACTTAATGGAAGCTCAATATGTAGTTACATTAAATAAAATGAATCACTATTTCGTGTGTGCACGCTGCAGATAGCCTGTTATTATGCATCCGCAAATAACAAACTGTATGCCACAGGAATGGAATGCATCACACTTAGCTTGATAATTAACATTCTCATGCGTTTTTAGGAGAGTTTATACATCCACAACAGAAATCTCACACAGTATTATGCACAGTTTCCTATTGACAGTAGTTTGTGGGTGCATTCTCTCTAGAGAACTCCTTCTGGAGCATGGTAAATTGGTTTCACAAACCTTTGATTAGACATTCCCCCCTACTTCCATTATGTTTGCTGTCTATGAGTGATTGCCTGCATGCTGAGATGAAAGACCAGTCCGGGAACTGAGGCGATGAGGCGAATGGGACGCGATAATGAAATGAAATGAGGCGTGAACATTGTCTGTTGCTGTTATCACTTAAGGACATGTAGAAAGGGTAAAGGGACCTGAGAGATCTTGGCTCTGCCTAATTCTTTACTACCTTAATGGGCCTTCTGCTCTATACTCATGTTCGAAAGTTCATCTATATGCTGAATACATCTCAGAATATTTTTGATTCAGAGTCTCTGGAGGGAGAGAAACGGGGAAACAAATTTGTCTAGCCTCAGCCCTGTGTGTATGTAAAGCATCAGAATAGTTACTGTAGCACTGTATACATTTAAATATCCAATGCTGCGGTGTGCTTGACTTATGTTCAGGGCCAGTCACGTCACATGAAAGATGCTCTGAAATGTTCGTAGCTTGCTCCGGGAGTGTATTCCCAGGCTTCTAAATTGCCATGGTCCTGTATTTCCCTGTTCAATATTCTGGTAAAGGTTCTTTATACGGCACTCAGTTGGTTGCTGCTATGTTAATCATCTATTTGTTTTGTAAAGCTATAGTGCAATGGCGTCCTCTGCAGAAAATGAAGTCACACTCCCTCTATGTGTGTTGTAATCCGAGCTTCTGTGTCCTGTGTTTTGGTAGCCCGGCGTGCATGTTAGTGCATGCGAGTCCCTGTGTGGGCCCTACTGGCTAGCTAATGGCCGCCGCCCTGCACTGCGCTCATATGGCAGTTACCACCGAATATGCTGTCATCGACATTGTTGCAGAAGCGTGACGCCCACCCTCTGGTTCCCCCTCATGTTGACAACTTTTAGCTGCGTCATCACTGTTGCTATCGTTTGCACTGTTCGTCCGAGACTCTGAATCGTAGATATCCTCTGAGTTCCGTATAGAGCTCCTTTAACACGGGTCAAATTTGACCTGTTTGAAGTTCAAATATTTCATAAATATTATCCAGTTTTAAAAAAATTGGAACAATTGTTTAACACAGCAATATAAACGTTTGGGTTTGATCAACAAAACTAGGCAGAATGTATAATTACTGAATGCCAAACTATAAAAACATAAAGAAAACAATGTTCTCTGTGGGTCATATTTGACCCTATTTTTGATGATTTGATGATTTCGAGATTATCATCAACAAGGTAAAGTTGGCCTTTTAAGCCACACAATAAAAGTTATGACAAGATAGTTATGAGATAAAACACTACATTGGGTAAAAATAATTGTTTTTTTTAAGCGTTTTGTGATTATTATGTGCCATATAAATCTGGGGAACATAGGACTCTGGGAACATAGGAAGTACTCCTTTGCTCCTTGGTGGAGGACAGTTGTAGGCAGCTTGTATTTACAGCCTTACGATGGATTCCACTGGTGACACAGTAAGTATTAATAACAGAGAAACTTCTCAAACCACAGCATGACCTCCACTGTCCGTCCATTTGCCCAATATGCTGCACTCAACATTTTGCGGAGGCTTTTTTTTGGAAAGCCTGCTGACTGTTAGGGAAGTACAAGTTATCACAGTTGAGCTGTGCGCATGGAGATGCATACTGGCAGAATGGAGTGCATCATTGTCTATGGGGAAAATGCTTTTTGGGCCGCAGGGGATTCATTGCAATACCATGAGAGGCCACTGGAACACAATTGGAAGCAAGGCTGAGCGGCGGCGCCACATAAAGTATACAGTTCTTTAAAACCTCCATGGTGTAGATTAGCAAGCCAATTCCTCCAAACATGGCTGGTACAAACAAAGGTCTCTCTGTGACATGTGAGTTTTGAGCAGCCAATCAGAAGACTTGTCAATTGGGGTCAATTTTGCATGAAATTAGCCTACTACAATTATTTATATTTCAATCTGAATTAATCTTGTTAGATTTACTTTTCCACAAACATCTCCTCCTGTACCCCTTCAACCTGGAACATGCTACAGCAGGAACTGAAGCTGTCCAGTGTGATTCCTCCAGGGTATTTAAAAAATACTTACACCATTTTATATGCCTCCGGCTCTTCTTTTAATGTGGCCATTGCAAATCTACGGTGTGCTTTTGATACATTTCAGATCTGTCTCATTAAACATAAGCTTGTTTTAAATTCTGCAGAACTAAATGCATGGTATTTTCTACGTCACCTAGGAGTAGTCAGCCAACTGCCCGTATTCAAACCCTTCAGTGTGTTGAATATTATAAATACTTTGGACTCCGGCTGGATACCAGACTTACTTTTAAGACCAATGTGGAACACAAGCTAACTGAAGGTCAAAATTAGATATGAAGATTTCTATAGAACTCAAAAGACCGTTGTACAAACGATTCTTTCTGTGCTTGATTAAGGTGATATCGTACATGAATGCTTCTCCCTCCACCTTAAAGCCTCCTGACTCCGTATATCACATCGCCCTGCACCTTATCACAGGTGATACATTTCTCAATCCCCATTGCATCTTATATGAAAAGGCGAGAGGCTCTTCTTAACAAACAGAAGGGAGCAGCATTGTACGTTGTTTACTTATAAGGCTCTCCTGGAAAAACTGCAGAGCTTCCTCTGCTCTCCGGTCTCACTGAAATACAGTACTTACAGTGTCAGATCACAGGACATTTTAACATCAGCTGTACCTCTTGTTAACACAGTATTTGGAAACAGTGGCTTCAAATACTTTGCTCCACACAAAATGGAATAAGCTCGAACAAAAAAACAAAAAAATGTTAGTTACATTCTCTGATCTCACTTGTGTTTTTTGCAATCACACCTGTAAATGCTTTTTTTTGTAATTGTGAACATGTATGATGTATGTCTGTGAATTATCTCTCTGACTGTATTACACTTGAATTGTATCGGGTCACAGTTTAGCATTAGCATTGTGTCAGAGCAGGAGAGTTTCAGTTCACCACTGAGAGCCATCAAACTCCAGGAAAGTCTTACGGTATTTACCTGAAAGTAACCTGATGGAAACACTAGGCTCCATTTTTATCTTCATAACAACAAGTTGTGTTGAGCTGTGAAAAATGCTATCTTGTTCCTAAAGCGGAAAAGAGGATCAGCACTTTTAAGGTTCAACACCGCGTCAGCTTCAGAGTCTAACTGAATTTTCTACCACCTTGGCTGCTTCAATACAAATAACAGAAATCTCCATCTTAAGTCATATTGAGTCCTGTATATCCAACCATTTTCTTAAAACAATAAAAACAGTTGGTGCTAGTGAGGTAACTTACCATTTTTCTTATTACAAACTTCCTTTTGTTACAGTCATGTTTATTCTTAAGGTGGGTATTTGAAATTGACTCTCACAAATGCAGAAAAGCAGCTTGATTTGTAGTGTAAATGCCTCTTTAGTTATTATTTGTAATTGTTAGTGCCGGACTCCGCCACTTCCCCCCGTGGATTCAAATTACCCACCTACACAGAAAAGGATACACAGAAAACAATGCAGCATATAATCCACCCAATTTCTCAAAATACAATTACAACTTTTGTCAGATGTGTTTTTTAGGTGTATCCTGTGTACCTGCTGATACACTTGATGCCTATTTTCTGTATGCAGACTTTTGTTTTATTGTCGACTATTGTTGGGTTTAATATATTCCTAATGCAGGTCTTATGATCTACTTGACTCCAATGTGATCCAAGCAGTGATTTATGGTGTCACCTTCTTATTTGAATAATAGCACATTGAAAACGGCATTAATGTCCAACAATCCGTAAGTATTGTAATCAAGTCCTTGAATAATTCCTTGCGATAATCAGTGGTGCAGAGATCCTGGGGTGATTTATTATCAGCTAAAATGATAACTGGAGTTGACAACGCATGAATGCATTAGAGGAAGAGGCTGCTGCTTTAATCCGTTCCATCCAAAAATACATTCTAGTTTCAATGAATAAAACAAAGACTATAGGGAAAAGCTGAAAAAATATACAAAAATAAAATAATAATAGTAGTTTTGAGCAATGGTCTGGCCTCCTGCCACGCTGTCTACAGCCTCCAGAAACTGGCTCCACCAATCAAGCGGCTCTATTTATGTTTTAAAAATGTATATTGTTAAAGTTAGGGGTTGTGATGCTAATCCCAGCAAAAGATGGGCAATTTAAGCATAATTGAATAAAAATGCATGGTGAAGCTTTAAGTGAAAATGTAGCTTTATTGGCTCCCGTGACTGGCTGGCCACAAAGACCACACTGTATGAAACATTTTAGCAACTGTCTGTAACTGAAACTTTTAAAGCTCCCCCTGTATTCACTGAGGGGATTTAACTATCCTTAAACTATTTATTGAGATTACCAATTCAAATGTGAAACAGATGACAAAACCGCAAATGACTTTAAAGAACATCAGGACATGTTTTCATAAATCTAACGGCCCATTAGACAGGCCGCATCAGTCAGCTGCTACCTGATATAAACGGTGTGGGATTGAATACTATATGTGTGCTGCTCTGCTACTGATATGTCACTTGGGGTTATCAAGTGGTTACCTCTTGTCACAAATGTCTCCTTGAATTAGGTCACTGAACTCAAAAGCATCAGGCAGAGGAGCAAGATAGCAATTTGAGCCACAGTGGATTCACAGCTCTTTTCAGTCACAGCATGCTAATGTCAAATTACAGTATGCCAACGTCCTACAAAGCATGCCAAAGCTAAGAAGTCACCATGTAAACATCCCCTACAGCATGCCCACAGGAAATACTTGAATCTGATTGGCTTGCAGCTGTCAGGACATCTCAGATATAGTTTGAAACAAAATCTCACACTGCAGACCATGCTGTATTTCTGTTATGAAGCGGGTTATACTCGGGCAGCGCAGGGTTATATCAAATTGGATGGTGTCACGGAGCTGATGCGATACATTCTTCTATTTTGGAGTCTCTGGTTTGTTAGTCCCTCAAAGGTCAGGGCTTTCAAGGTGATTTTAAATTGGTCATCACTGTCTTTCTTACTGCTGATGTATTTATTACTGCATAACATGTTGGTGTGGTGGATTAAAAACTGGATTAATTATTTAAAAAGTATATAACAACGGTAAATGAGAGTGTGCAGGAGTTTCATTTTTATTCAAGGTGTGCTTTCCTCCGATTCACCTCTCACATATTTGGGAGGGCAGAGACTTTTTTCAATTTTAGGGGAAATTGGATTTCTACATGTTGACCTCCACATGTCAGCTCCACATGGATTTTCCTCATCTCCAGCTGAAGATCTGTTGATCATGGCAATTCCATAAAAATGAAGTGATTTTGGTGCAACATGTTTGCTGTATACTGTACTGTACGTACGGTATAACCTGGGTCCTCAGACTTCTTTGTCCGCTTCACTTTCCCACGTTAAATGACATTGTGCTGCACCATCATTTACATATGATATAGTATCTGTAGATGAAGAGGAGCTTTTTGGTATAACTAATAGTTTTCAGTTGTCCTGTGAAAAGTATTTTGGGGCTAAAGTGAAGACACTTCCAGTGTAATGTGTTGGTGGAAAGAACGTGGAGTGAAAGTTCTTCAGAGGAGCTTGTCTGGAACAAATGCAATCCCTATGACCGGACCTTCACTCCTGTGCAAAGCACTTCCTCCAAGGACATCAGCTCAGGATCAATGGCTCACTAAGTAACTGGCTGAAACATGTCTTCGAAAGAGGAATATACAATGACGATATGTTTTTGTGATGGACTTAAAACATTTATGACAATTGCTTGTGAAAAACTGCATTTCCTCAGCTATCATGAAAAATGTATATATTTCCCTGTTTTTTTCCATATTCATAAGGTAGCAAGTGCTCCTGCTACGCTGTATGTGCTCTTGACAGAGTTCTCCAGGATGTTCAGTAACTCGGCTTGGGTCACAAATGAGACATTGATTTATTGAAGAGGAGCAAGTAACAGCAAGTAAGTAAGTCAACCCTCTCTCAAGAGTTTTGAGGTTGTTCTTTTATTTTTATTTTTTAGCTTTCAGCTGTGATTGGCACACCAGCACATGATAGGTCACTTCTTTCATATAAATTGAACCATTATTGACTGTAAAGAAGTGTGGGGGGCCAAGGAGTGGTGGATTTGGAAACAGTTTAAGTAAGAACATTTCCTGGGAAAGATGTTGGTTATGATTGATTGAGGTTGGTCACTGGCTTTGTTCTTAATGCTCCCCATTAATCTTTTCACATTATTGTGAAGTCACCATCGATTTGAAGTGGCCCCTACAAAAACAGAGGCATGAAAAATGGTGGTAAAATAACTCTGCTATGGGTCAGGACTCTTCGGAATGCCTTTACTTGATATATTATAATCGTCATCTGTGTAGAGGAGTGTATAATACAGTACTGGAAAAGAGCATTCTGTCTCAGTTGATAATATCAGTGCCATCTTGCTTTTTTAGCACACAATACTGGCAAATAGATTAGGTTACTAGGTTGGTTGATGACACTAGCTCCTCCATCATCTTTGCTTACTTGGTTGCTTGATGACACTAGCTGCTCCATCATCTTTGCTGCAGAATGTTTCCTTCAAATTTATTATTGCAGTTGCCAAGTGCCAAAAGTCCCCATTTGGAGGAAGATGGGGAGAGGTAAACAGTGACTTGACAGAGTGAATTGGGACAGCAGTACATTTCCCTTGAACACGCAATCAGAAAAAGAAGGATTGAAAATAAAGTAAAAATGGGATGCAGCAATTGAGGAAAGGGGCCTTATCCTTGGGAGCAGACACGGTGATTACGGTGAAGGATGTTAGTCTTAGAAAGGGTGGAGGTGAACAGTGCAGCCAGCACAGTGTAAGAGTAAGTCAGGACAGGCTCTGCTCCAATCTTACAAACAGAGTTGCACTGGTTGCAATATGATCTGAAAGTCTGAAGAAGAGCATACACTAGATAATTTCAAGCAAGCAAGACAACAAAGTGTAACTGTCAATTTAACACCTTTTTCTAAATTAAGATGCATCCATCTGTTGCTCTTTGTGTGAATCATGTTAACAACTGAGTCGTACTCAGTCAACTAATACTTGTTCTTGGCTCAGTATGCAGCGTTTCTGATTCTAAAACAAGACAAAGGGAGTCATGCATTGCAGTTCATTGTCTTTGCAAACAGCGCTTGTGACAAATGGTGCTTGAAGCACATGATTAAAGCCAATTTTGCTTTTTCATATTCACCGTGGCTAAATAACGTATTGATCAATCCTTTGCAATTGCTACTCAACTGATGATGCTGAAGAAGGCATTTGAAGTATTAAAGCTGATTTTGGAATCCCCCTGTTGAAGAAAATAGGGCAATTCATCTTGACACATGCTAAATTGGCTTTTTCTCCGTTACGTGTTGCATCTACAAAGCAATACAATTGATTAATTGTGTAATTACAGCTACTTTTATCTTGCTGCAGTGACTCATGCACTCACTAGGGATTGTAGAGCTAAGGATGCCCTATAAATGGAGGACCCCAACCTTTTAAGACATAATATAATTTTAGTGCCTTCTATAAAGATTTTTAAAAAGTTTCAACACAGACTCGAGGAGTAGCTCCACACATTGTATGTAGGTGGATGATTTGTCAATTTTACTGCTTCATAAGTCACTTGTGAAATCATAAAAATGACATACTGTAGCTGTATTTATTATGCGTTTGCTTGCTGTGACATATGACAAGAATTTCAAGACAATAACACAGCATGTCCATAAATATCTCATCACAACTCCTGATATATCAACACAAACAGGGCGTTTAGAGAAATGTGTAACCATTGAAATTAGGGGTTGGAGTGTACTCACAACAGGCCGATAAGAACAACGAGGTACATCTCTTTTTTTATTTGAAATGAAAGAGCTACTTGAGTGGAAATATCGGGCGGATCTTTACTGAGTCTGGGCCGGTTTTACAGATGCTCTCCCAGCACGTTCAATCACTTGCTCTGTGGAGAGAATTGACACTCCTCTCTGCCCAGACATGATGGATGCAATCAGCCCTGATCATCAATCTGTCATACATGCATCCTGTACGGAAGGAAGAAGAAAAAAAAACACAAAATAAGAAGCAGGTTATGAAGAAACAGTTACACTTGTATCCAAACTGGGTTCTTGTTTGTGAAAAGGTTGGCCAACATAATGATGTGTGCTAAAAATCCCAAAAAAAACACCTTTTTTTTTCTCATCTGTCATTCAGTGGAGATTTAAAAAAGTGAATCAAATCATTTTCTATTGTTAGGATGCACTGTCAAAGACACACTGCGTTGTTATAGGTTAGTGACACAAAGACTAAAATGGTATTTCAGTTTTCAAAGTACAAAAGGTGCACCTGAAATAGTGTTTTGTATTCAAAACCCCTGATATATTCAACACATTTATACATCATGGTGCCTACAAAGAAAATGCGTTATCAAAAATCCCCAGCAAAAGTAAAACTTGTTTTCACGCAATGCATCTAATTCAAAGTTTGTACCTGTATGAAGTGGTAGTTAACAAAACTGAATATAAAATTGACAGAAGATATACAGAAGGTATTCCACAGACCTTCTTCTCTTAGGGGTCCTTTAGGGTGATGTTTAACAAGCCTATTATCTCATTGAGTGCGTCCTGGAGATTTGTGTTGCCATACTGAAAGAAATCCTTTCTTTCATTTAGTGGAATGGTGACTAGACCATTGATATTCTTGGATCTCTTTGGAAGCTCCATGAGCACAACATTGAACCCCAAATTGATCCCGATGGCCAGGTGTGTGACTGTGTGGGTGAATGGCTTAATGAGGGGTACATTCTACACAGCTTTGATTGCTACACACTACAAAATCACTGGGTCAATAAAGCACCAATGCAATACTTGGTTAACTTTACACAGTACCCAGAGGTAGAAAACCATTTATCCATCCATTCTCTTTCGCTTATCTGGGAAAGTATTCCAGACTTCCCTCTCTCTAGCAACGTTTTCCAGCTCTACCTGGGGAACCCCAAGTGGTTTCCAGGCTAGACCAGATATATAATCTCTCCAGCATGTTCTGGGTCGGCCACGGGGCCTCCCACCAGTTGGACGCGCCCACAAAACATCTAGCAGGAGGCGCCCAGGAGGCCTCTTGTTTCAATGTTGAATCACCTCAGCTGGAACCTTTCGACACGAAGGAGCAGCGAGCTCCCTCCGGACGTCTGAGCTCCTCACTTTATCTCTAAGGCTGAGCCAAGCCAACCTGTGAAAGAAAAACTCATTTTGGCCGCTTGTATCCTTAATCTCTTTCTTTTGTTCACCACCCAAAGCTCGTGACCATAAGCGAGGTTAGGAACAAAGATGGATTGGTAAAGAAAAAAAGGTTTGCCTTCCAGCTCACTCTTCACCACAACTCCTACATCACTGGTGACGCTTCACCAAACCGCATGTCCATCTCACGCTCCATTTTAACTCAAAAACGATTGGCTGTTTCAACCCAGTGATAGTGGGGTTTTATCTGTTTCAACCCAGTGATAGTGGGGTTTTATCTGTTTCAACCCAGTGATAGTGGGGTTTTATCTGTTTCAATCTTTTTTACCAAAACAAAAATATTATATGGTTATGTACTGTCATTATCTTTTCTAGCTCGTGTTAAGCTTTCATGGCACTATTTGTTACTGATTGTTAATAATATCCTTTGCAGTTTTGAATGTCATGTGTGCATCACTTTGTTCATCGAACAGTACGATAGGGTCGGTTATTAGGTCAAATGTGAGCTTTTGTGACAAAATAATGTTGTACCTCGTATTGAGTGGGTGCTATATTGACACAAACTGGGTAAATCCTTGACAGAGTAATTCCCAGTGTGTAGTTAAGTTTTAAAGAAGTGCAGCCTGTTTACCATTTACTTCATACGGATGGTGAAATTTAAAAGTGTTGTACTTCTGTTTATTGTTCAGACAATGAATAAGCTGACACGGAAGCAGCTTTGTATTTATTAGGAACAAAAACTGAGAAAAATCGTAAGCAGAATAGTCTTCTGATTTAGCAGATCTCCAAATGTATCTGTGCATGATCAGATGTTACATTTTCATTATTTCAAATAACAACTAAAACACAGTCCAAACATATACAGAATGCAAGCAAAGAGGGCAGAGTGGGTTTAAAATTTCTTCAAAGTTATTTTTCATGTTTTCAATGATTAAAGGGCATCACAAAACAGCCCGGGAGATTGATGTGGAAAGCCTTTACTGAATTTGGATGAACTCCAGTGAGAGTTCATCTGTTCTCTGAAGTTTGCCAGTTTTAAAGGTCAACAGCTCCTGTGCTGCTTTAGCAGTCTGGTTCCGCTATGAGAACTTGGGGCCATTTCTTTACATAATGGACAGCTGTAGGACACTCACAGCACTGCCACTTGGACTTGGACTCTGATAAACCTGATGATGGATAGTGGTGTCAGTCAGGCATGAATGGGCCCCCAAGATGCACCACCCTTGCATTCTTTTACAGTGAAGCCAGGCACTGACATCAGCAGCTATATGCCACACTCTGCACTATCCTTCCCTGCAGTCATGTCACAGTGCCTCAGGTCAGCATTTTTACACTCCCTCACACTCTACGTAGCATGCACGCATTGTTCAATTGACGACATCATGCTTCAAGTGTTCCCGACGGAAATGTTCTCCAATTTGTATCCTTAAAAATAGAGACGCTCACTAAAAAAGTGTGTGTTTTTGGACGTGCTACTGTCTTGACTTCAACAGACCAACAGCACTAGATTAAAATAAATGTGCCAAACGCAGTGGAAAAAAAGCAGAGCTATACTCCTCTTCACTGTGTAAGGCTGGTTGGTGGTGTTCTTGTACAGTATGTGCCGCTTCATTTCATCTGAACTTTACTGTAAAAAAAATTAAAATAAAATAAGTAATTTTGGGGCCACGTGTTGTAATTTTTGTGGCTCTGGGAGCCATAATGTCAGTTCGGCTTCATTTTTTTATAACTTGTTCCCAGAAATAGAGAAGTGGAGGCATACTTGCATCCGCCAAGCAAAAAAACCTGACACATTCATGTTTGCTGGCTGATACTAGCACCATTTTGTTTGCCCCACCAGCAACAGAAGAATAGCAACGTCAGTCACATCCGTCTATCATGCCTGATAGATGGATTTGAAGTGTCCAACACTTTGGTCCAGAACAAGATGGCTCGACAACAACCGGCAAGAGTGTGATGAAAGTTGCCTTTTCATGGCCTCCAGACAGATGAATACGAATCTTTTTTTGTGAGTCTGTTTCTTCTATCTCACAAGAAATATCAAAATCTCACATACAGACTGTCAAGAAACTGACTGAGCACTTTAATGCTTTTCAGAATAATAACCCTTTTCATTTCAAGCTTTCCTGCTACGGCCTCAATCTCAATTTTGTAGACAGGATACAATAATGGGATTAAACTTCATATTAACGACTCATTACCTTTCCTTTATCGACATCTTCGGAACAAACTGTAACTTTACACTTTTAACACAAACGTTGCAGCCGGAGACACAGGTGGATGCTGGGGCGTAGTTTAACTTCACAGCAAAAAGAAAAAGCAGGATATGTTTTCTCTGTAGGACATTTCTTCACAACAACAACAACATAGAAAGTTGTTCATCTTCAACCCGTTTGACTTACTTAAAAGCACCAACTGGTGGCGGAAACCATGAAGCACTATAAACTATGTAGCATTATAAACACTGCAGCTTAGATTAACATGCTACATTTGCACATTTGGAATGTAAAACTTGCTTGTACATACAAGAATAAAAATGTTATTGATTAAGTAGCATTTTAACCTGAAATGCATACTACTACTACTACTACTACTACTACTACTACTATTACTACTACTACTACTACTACTACTACTATTACTACTACTACTACTACTACTACTAATAATAATAATAATAAATTGTGGGGTCTCTTATACACTATATATAATAGGAAATGTTAAAACAGCAAACATAAACAGCCTTTTACGCGTCAATTAGTCTCACACATAACTGGTGAAGTTTGCACTCATTTTCTACATACTTAAATTTGATCATTTACTTAAGAATAACAGTGTTTTGCTTTTCTATTTAGAATGTGTATCTTGTTAGGGTGGACAACCTGCTGAAAGGCTCGTCTAAAATGGAAAAGAGCTGTTGCGCGATTGACTGTTCACAATGTTCACGTGTCCCTTTCAGTAGTAGGTTGGGGAGGATACTACTGGAGACAATTACTGTTGTCAATCATGAAACATGATTTAATGAGCTCTTCATGCTCTGCCTTCACATACAGTTAATATTGACCCTGAACTTAAATGGTAATTTTTCAACCTGGACCCTATTTTCCTATGTTTTTATGTCTGATTAATGGGGACAGCAATTGGAAATGGTCCAGTGTTGAGCGAGAGCGCTGCGGCCGTGAAACGGGCTGCAATGTAATCCTTCCAGGCAACAGCGTACCGTCAATGTGCGTCGACTAAACACGCTTATTGTTGACGCTGGCAGGCTCATATGTGTAGAACCTACAGATACATCAAAAGTGTTTCTTTAACTTTTGCTTGATCCAGTCTCTTTGTTGTTGTGTCATGTGACTGGAAACGTGAGCGAGAGTTGGATGGAGAAGTGCTGGTGCGGTCAGTTTGATGTGTTGGGAGTACAGAAAGCATAGCTAAGTGTTATCTAAACTATGTTTAATGTTATGGTTGAATATTCAGCTGATTTCGACAATGTGGATGCGGCACAAGATTTCAGAAGAAGATTTCTCCTTGAGCACAATAAACAGAGCGGATCAAGCGAAAAGTAAAGAGAAATGTTTACTTCCTTTGTAGGGTCCTTTCGATAATGTTGTCTGACACTTAAACTGAACCTGTCAATGGCAAAAACAAGCACTTTAAGTGGACGTACATTGATGGTGTGCTATTGACTGAAAGTATTACATTGAACCCCTTTATGCGGCTGCAACGCTCTCGCTCAATACTGGAACAATTTCAAAAATTGTTGTCGCCATAAGTCACTTGGACACAAAAACATGAGAAAATACCAAAGTTACACTTTAATGTTTCTGTTTCTGATCTGCCACCTCTATGGTTAAGGTCGGGAGAAGTTTTGGACAAATAAAACTACATTATTAAAAGTGTGAAAAGATTGATTCCAGTCTAAAAACATTTCACAGTCTCCTTTGAACACAAACTGTTTGAATAAACCAGAGCACCGGCTGAAACCCTGCAATCTTTAAAACTAAAAGTACAATTCCAATCTTGGCAGTCAATCTGTTCTCATCTGACAAATTGTCACTTAGGCCTACTGTAAAAAAAATCCAATTTCCACTTTTCGCCTTACTTCCATGTTTACTTGGAAGTACTGACATGTTGAAGGAAACGGCTTAAAGATGGAAACGCCTGGCTGCTAAACATTAAGATATGTCAAATAAAACTGCAGAACTAAAAACTAAAAGAGACAGCAGAAAAACATTGCCAATTGTGGAAACTAGGGCAGAATTTATTTAGCCTCAGAACTTAAGCTCTGATAAAAGGTTTCCAAATGGCTTGGTTTGTTTTGCTGTGTTTCTGTCTGTGAAATTAACTTGAGATGATAGTGTCATCCAATTACCCAAGAAGTTTACAAGCGGGGCATCCCAGTATAAATTTTGATTAATTGGACTCAGTGGCTACTAAACATCAGTGGTTGTTTGGGTGCAACCTCTAAGCTGACCATTATGTGATGCTAGCTCAACAGTGTCCACAGAGGGAAACTGCCTTCGTAATTAATTTACTACAGCTTCAAAAGGAGTTGTGAAAAGAGCCTTCTGGAGCTGCAGATCAGTATGCTTCTTTAGCTCTTCAACCCTCTGTGGGGCTATATCACTGTAGTTTGTCTTTGCCAAGTAGCTGGGCATGGCTTTGAGTGGGGTTGGTCCTTTGGGGACAGATAATCATCCCCACTGGTATCACACCAAACACAGCTGGAGTCAGTCATTGGATAATATTTGGTCCCTCTCCTCATCTCCGTTTTATTTGCTAGCTTGTCTCCCATCGGCAAAGACAGATGGTAAAACACAAACTGGCAGCTTTTAGCCTAAGTAGACATTGTGCAAATGCTGAAATGACACCTCACATTAGCTTGGTGGAAGGACGTGTCAGGACCACACAACCAGCTCAGTATTTTTATGTTGGACAATTTCACACCTCACAGTGTACCTTCAGTGCCAATGCAGAAGGTAGTGTGCCCATAATGTGGAAAGACTGTGCGTGCAGAGGTTGGTGTGGTGGATGAGCATGTAGCATGTCCAACTTTTATAGGAGAGACCAGAGTATGCATCCTGTCGCCTTATTTTCAAATCGTAGGGTTTTTAGGCAGCTAACCATAATCCTACGTTAATTTTGTCATTTGTTTGCCATAACGCCAACCTTAATCTTAACCATATTAAGGCCACTGCTACATGCAGATATTTTAAACTTTGGCAAAGGAACGTTCAAATTCTAACGTAACCTGGTGTTTCCCGAATTGTCCAATATCAACGTCATTGTCTGGCAGTAGGTTTGACACATGAGGGTCCAGCAAACCATTATAAAAACGCCTTGCTAGAAGCCACAGGAGGCCATATCAGTAGGGAACTACAGTAAATAACTCAAATTAATCTTGAAGGAGACGTCAGGAGCTCTTTCAAATCAAAGGTACAGTACGTATGTAGGCTACTCAGAAAAAGTCATAGAAAGTTAGAAGAAAGCTCATGGGGCGTCCAAAATGGAAATGTTCATTCTTCGGGGAGCATAAATGTGCTGTGTGCAGGCTGTGTGCTCTTTTATACTGTTGAAAACTTTGGGGTGGTGGGGAGGAAAGGAAAAAGGGGTCACAAAACTCAGGCAACACAACTTAAAGAAAATGCAGAAGCTTTGAATGATAAAGATATTTGGTATTGACCCCGTCGTTAGTTACATTCATAGGGACGTAGCCGTATAAACAGCATCTAAACAGAGATCCCCCGAGTGAGCTATAATGTAAATTGGACCATAACACTGGTGGTGGTTAGGTGAAGTGAATTGAAGTGGAAAACAAAACAGTGAACACTGAAATCATTGACTGATAACTGGAGCTCCAGCGTGATGATGAAATAGAAGGATAATTGTCTTCCTTTTTGAACTGAAAAACTTCAGTAGTATAAATTTAGTAGTAGTCATAATCTGGGGACCATTAATATTCACAGGCAGTTTGAAGTTTTTATTTGATGGTGGTGCAAATTCAACGACTATTTCAAAAATAAGCCATATTAAAAGTCATGGCAATCTAGACAAGAGTTGCTCAATGCATAGGCCTGCAATAACAATAAAAAGATTAAAAAAAAAAAAAGAAATGTCCCTAACACCATTTTTGTAACAGCAAAAAATAAATAAATAACAGAGTGGGAAACAAAACAAGTTTGGACCTTGTTTTTGTGGAGCTCTCAAGTCTCTGAGCCGCTGACTGCAGGGAGAGGCAGCAACACTTTTTGAGAGGTTGAAGAGAGAGGAGACGTGCTGTGCCAGGTTAAGATGAAGATGACAGTGAGCTGTACAACCTCAAACACAGCTTTGGACTGAAAAGGTCAGGTCATGATTGTGGGGGAACGTATTGAAATCAACAGGTGTAAGAAACCTGAGGTGCCCGGCATTGAAACTGACTGTCTGGAGATGAGTGATCATCAAAGCAGGAGGTGAGCTGACCCTAACCGCAGGGAGACACTCTGAGGATGCAAATGGCAGCTATGGGGAATTACTCTCACCACATTAAAGGTGCCAAGTAAACAGCACTTTTCATAAAATGCACACGCTTACATTAGCAGAGTCGCCATAAGTCAGATAAGGCTTGTGCAGAGCTTGTCTCAATAACGCAGCCAGCTAGGGTTGAAAACTAACAACACATAATTCGTTAAGTGATAAAGAGTGGCAGCAGGAGGTTTTGCAAAGAAATTGATGACAGATTAAATGATTTCTAAATCAGCTCAATAAAGAGAAAACTTGGATTGGAAATGTCTATAAAATAGTTATTGCTGTGGCATTTAGACTCTATGAGCAAATAACATTTTGTAAATTGAGACAAAAATGATAGGATTGCACTGGGTCTATACGCTGGTGGAGATGGGGGTGGGGTGAAGCAAGCAGGTGGAAAATTGAACCTCTCAGCTGAATCTCAATGTGTAGATCATGGTGGGGATGGGGGAGGCAGGGGTTGGTCTATAATAGGTCCTGGAAGACAGGACCACGGAGATTTATAAAGAAGGCACCAACAATTGATTGGTTCGTGGAACAGCAGAAAAAGGTGACTTTTTAAAGTTTAAAAGAGTGTATGGTTCATCTCTTAACGTTTGCCTTTTACAAGAAACTACATTTTATCATCATTCACATTTGTTGAGATATTTGTTTTTTTTGACATTTTATTTCTCTGCACAATAAAACAATAACAACAGAAAAGAGGGAAGTAGTGCAGGCGAGATTTAAAAACCCTGTCTGGGCTTAAAGGAGGGATATCACCTCAATGTGCATTATAAGTAAACACAAAAGTTATATAATAAAACACAAGGTTAGTAACATACATCAAGCGAAAACATGAACAAAACAAATGTGTGTGTGTTGGTGTGTTTTAGCTTAGTTATTTATTTTTTAATAAGTAAATTAGAAAGTTGCTTTATATATAACGCTCTCGCTGCAAAATATTACAAGTGGTGCATCTTGGTTCAGTTTAGGTGTTTTCGAAGCATTATTGTAGCATTACTGTGAATAATAAATACGCAGTATAGGGCTATGAAAAAATTAGAAACCCTGTCCCTTCCAAAATGATGTTCCCGTACAATTAAACTGTATTCTCACTTACGTTTCGATGGAAACGTACGGTGGTTAACGTTGTAAATTGAAACAAAACAAAAATGCAACAAAACTACTTGGTTAGGTTTAATAAAACATCAAGGTTTGGCTTATAATAATAATAATAATAATAACAGTGTTTGTTACGTTATTTAAGCTAAGGAAATACATTTAAAGTGAATGTTACCTTTTTAGTTTCACACGGGACACAAACAGCGGTCTCCTGGGTAAAAGTCCTGTGTTTGTTTGATCCACTCATCCACCCCAAACCCTGATATATCCAAAACAAACGTAATCTGGGAAAAAAAACACGTTTCCCCCTCAAAGTGTTTGACAATGCAGTTTTGATGTGTGGGCGCGTCATTTTCCGGGGACCCGGCTGAAATCGGACACCTTAGTAGGACCTGAATGTCAGACGTAACCAGACACACTCCTGACACTGTCCTACAAAATCAATTAATGAGGTCATTTATAATTTAAAAGCATTGACCCGCAACAGCAGCTTTGCTTCTGTGTTAATAGACTTTAGTTGCATTTTTGTGTGAGAAGCAGCCCGTGTTATCTTAGTTGTTCTATTTCACAGAGTTCTGACGGATGGATTTTTCTGTTGTGTTTTTACGGCGTGCAGCATATCCATGACATGGCAACGGCAGGCTACATTACTCTGGAACATTTAGACAAGTCAAGGTGAGATAAGGAAGTTTGTTGGAGTGCTGCGATTCCCACATAGACACCATTGGGAGTTGCTGCATGTTTGCATACCTCACATGAGTAATAATATGACAAAGGAAACGGTGGATATTGTGAAGATTAAGAGCTTTTCCCCTGACACTGCACAATCTGTTAGGAATGGAAAAACTTTCTTTGAAACTGTATATCTGCATGATACATTATTCTAGACTAACCCACATGCCATTTTGCTATATTTTATCCATCTATTAGCTCAATAATAATTTTGCTATTTGTCAATATTTATGCCACTGCGTGCCTCAAGCTGAAATTATGCTTCTCCAAAGAAAGCCAATGTGTAAACGCCTCTGCAGTCTTACGCAAAGAAAAAAGTGTGTTCTGGGTAACCGTAGACGGCCCACAGAGGAGAAGATCAAATTATTTGTTGATTCAACGAGTTCGAAACCAAGACAGAAAGAAAAGTTAAATGTATAAAACCTTACTGTAGCCGTACTTTATTCCATCTCGTTTTGAACCCACGAGTCACACTGGTGGCTGCCATCAGTGTGTGAGCGTGTGTCAATGGGCGAATAAGGGAAAACAATTGTAAAGCCCTACGGACAAAAGTGCTACATAAATGCAGTCCATTTACCAAGTTTAAAGTAGGCTACGTTTTCACAAAAACATATTCCTGTTGTTGACAAAATCCTTCAGTTTAAGTGGTGATTATTAGAATTTCAAACACAAGGCTAATCTGTAATATATCTTTAAATTAGAATAATTACTGCACATAATTACAGAATATTATTTATATTAACTGGCAAACTTCAAAATACTGTATAATGGAATGTACATACATAACAGGGTCATAAGTATGTGGGCACCCACATATTACACCCGTACTGTTTAACATCTCATTACAAAACCAAGGGAATTAATCTGCAGCTACAACAGCCTCCACTCTTCTGGGAAGACTTTTCACAAGATTTTGGAACCCGCCTGCAGGGATTTGCTCTCATTCATCCACAAGAGCATTAGTGAGGTCGGGCACTGGTATTGGGTGATAAGGCCTGGTTTTCATTGGGCTTTAGATCAGGGCTCTTTGAGGAAGTTCTTCTGCACCAAACTTAGAAAAAAACCCATTTATGAACCGACTCTTTGACTACTGTCTTGTGGAAACAGGGAAGAGCCTTCCCCAAGCCTTCGCTACAAAGTCAGGCAGCACACTAGTGTCTAAAATATCATGGTAAGCTGTAGCATTATGATTTATCGAAAAAATTGAAAAAAGTTCAAATCACAAAAACACAGCCTTGCACCAGAAATACACAAAGTAAAAGAGCGTCCAGCGTAGTACTGGCCATAGAGTGTATATTTTCTCATCTATATACATCCATTATTTAAAATAAACTTCAAAACGCAACCACTGCAATGCATTAATGGACCTTTGAATGACTGCGGTGTAGTCAGTGCTGTACACGGGATGTTATCGGATCCACAGAGGCCCTCTCTCTGGTTGTAAGTAGATTTTCTGTGTGCTCCATTTTTGTGAGGATTGTTTATTGGCAGCCCTCACCGTCTCAGCAGTTCCAGCTGTGATAGATGAGCCAGGTGGCACGCTCCATCCTCCGGTTGAGGAGAGAGAGGAAGAGAGAGAGAGGGAAGAGAGAGAGAAGAGAGAGAGAGAAGAGAGAGAGAGAGAGAGAGAGAATTGCTGCTCCATCATTTCTCATGACCTTACATGCCTGATTATGCTGCTGCAGATCCCTGCCTGCCATCCCTTTTAACAAAGCAGCTTCATTTGCATAAATGCACTTAATGATCACATTTTCTCATCAAGGTACTGTAAAGCATTGCACGGTTTTTCTGCGAAGCTGTTTCAACTTGACCGAGGGTCTGCTCTCCGTGTGTTTTGTTGTGCACTAAATGGCGGGGGGGATGTGCGTGGAATCCTTAATGTGCTATCAGAAAAGGCGAACGCCAGCTACAAGATGTGATTAAGATGAAGAACTTGAGAGAGGCGTCTTGGATGACAAAGTGCTTGGGTTTTTGCCGATTCCTCCTCTACGGCTGCTGACTGGCTGTCGGTTAGAGCCTGGCCTGTGAGATCAGATAACTGCAGGGAGGAGAGAGTCTGCCAATCAACAGCAGCCACAGACACTTTGTTCTGCAGGGCTGTGATACTATAGAAGCGGAGACCGTAGAGAGAGGACAGCAATAATTCAGCCACACAGTGAGGCTTTCCTTAGGGAATTCCTGCTTCATGAATAAATATTCGTACACAAGTTTGTATGGATTTACATCATGGCAACATATATAGGGAACTGATAATTGGCTGATGGTGCGTGTTATTTTCACATAAACTCACAGCTCTGATGTAGCATCCTCATCAGTGTTCCAAAAAAAAAAAAAACAGCAAGATTCATGGCTGGTAGTGCTGCTGGTTTTAGCTGTTAGAGTAAAGCTTAGACTAATTCTAAAGGACAATCCACACCACCGGCGCTTTTCAAATGTGTCTGCAACCTCGTCTCCAAATTATTACTATTATATGCTGACATTTTGCAAACAGAAGAAAAAAAACATTTTTCAAAGAAATATAATGTTGGCCAGATTATATCTATTATCAACAGAACAAGGACGGGTTTTAAATCAACATATCGGCAAAACATTTGCTGTCAACGTATTTCATTTGTTATCCTTTCAATATCTGCTCGTGGCAACTAAAGCGTGATTAATGTAAGAGCCAAAATTGACTATAAATAATAGTGGAGTTTATTATTATGTGCATACTATTATGAAGAACTGAGAATTGAATTATTATGATAATTCTGTTGATGTTAGTGGAACTAATGTATTTGATGTTTGGATAGTGAATTCATGTTTTAATTTATGTGTATATTAAGACCATGTGTGCAGTTTGTTGACGGTCCTAGCAGAAGAAAAAGTGACTAAAAAGTTTAGACAAAAGTCTATAGATGTTAATAAACGATCCAAAACCGGAAAGGATCTCTACCTTGGTTTTTATTATTCTTGGCGCTGAATATTAGAATCTACCTTTCTTTCTAAAGGTGTGATTTACGTGTTATTACATGCCCCTATAAATAACACTTGTGTGGTTATGTTTAGGCTTAGACTTGAAGCGACTCAGGACATGTATACTTTTCAATATGTATCCAAAACCATGATCTCTCCCTGATTGTAAAGTGTTTAAGCAGTGGATTTAACCGCATGTGAGACAGGACACAAAGTCTGGTCTCCAATGAGCTTTGTGAATATAGTAGTATAGAAACTTTGTTCGAACACAGGGCCACTCTGGAGTCTTTTTTTAATTAATTTTTTTATACATCTGTCACTTGTCCGTCTCACAGAAAAGATACGCCTCCATTTTCCTTTTTTCCTCATTAACTATATCTGCAGCAATCGATCAAGGTCCCCACAGTTTCACTAAGAGCTTTCAGTTTATTGACATGAAGCCTTGGGGATGGAATCAATGAATCAAAACCCTTTTCTTCCCGTGTACACATGTTGGATTGTTGAAAACTGTCATGTCCGCTGCACTGATCAATAATTTAGATTCCATTTTCTGACACCACCCTGGTAAAGACACTGACTGGTTGTCAGCAGTGCTGTCTTTACTGTAACACAGACATATAACTGTGCTACTGAAAGGACACCATCCTAACTCTATGACCCGCTTTCATCCCAATCATCAAAACCAATAGAAAGCAGCTCATAACGTTGCTCTTCTTTGCTCTCGTCACGAGCAATGTCATTCACAGCGGTTATTGTAATATGTGTGTGTACATGTCAAAATCATAAAAACAAGTCTGCGGTGGATAAAGGATATTATTCCTCTGAAGAAACTGTGTTTGATTTAAAATACTTTTTTTTTTCAAAAAATCGCCTTTGTAAATGTTTTATGACCAAAGAAACAAGTTCAACACATTTGTGGGCACTCAGGGATAAACACGGTGCACTTTGGTGAGTAACACTGACTGTAAACATTACTTTTGTTTGTTTACAAGACAAACTCCAGAAGCCTTTAATGAGCAGCAGCGAGATGTGTGGAGAGTGCTTTGGGGACATTTCTTTGCCCTGAGTCTTGCCTCCAGACAGGCTGAAGTAAATACCTGCAGAGAATACTCAGGAGTGAAATAAAAGGGTTAAAAAAAACATTTATTTGATCCATATATTCTTTTATTTTGTTTTATTATCTGTAGGTATCTATGAAGGAAACTAAATACAATACAGAGGTTTACATAACATTCCTAATGTTTTTTTTCTTCTTCTGGGAAACACATTTAAACATCATTTGTTCTGCTCAATTAATTAAAATGTACTTTTTTTTTTTTTTTCTTTTTTCTTTTACTTCATCATGGAAGTAAATAAACCTATGCCTTTGTGTTAGAGTGTGACCAGCTTTGTGCTGTTGAACTCCCTGAGTGTTTTTTTTAAATATATATATATATATATATATATGTTGATAAAGAGATAAAAGTTGAATCAATGTGTTGAGCAATGTGTAAAAGTGATGTAATAACAGCAGCATTGAGGCGTCTACAAGATCCGGAGGTGAAAATTGCCCTCACCGGGTGACTTGTTTATCAGTGCTGTATAGTCCTCTGTGACGGCTCTATGTGAAATTATACAATTTTCACCGTCTTGTAGGGGTGAAAAGATAGACCGGAGTGTTACCTTTAATGTTGTTTTTAAATAAGTTAACAAACTGAACTGTTCACAGGACGCAAGCTTCAACCATATGGTATTTTATAAGAACATGCCAGTGGTCGCAGTGCACCACTGTAGTTTATTTGTTTTTACAGGAACAGGTTCAGCAGAAGACCAAAGGGATTTCATCTATATTTTTATTCAAAACAGTTATTCAGCAGTTAAGGTAAATATATTAGAAAAATAGCGTAAAGCTGAATCTGGTATCATGGGTAGAATATGTTGAATTTACAGAGACATAAATCATTTGAGGAAGTCCATTTCGTTTTAAGAGTCTAAAAGACTTGTTTGTAATAGATATTGATTGGCTTTTCATTTCTACTGTTACTGTTTTTGAGAGCAAGAACAGGAGCTGAGTCATTATGGGGTTTGTTTGTTAGAGTCCATTATTGTAGTTGTTTGTCAAGATTCTCATGCTTGCACTGGCTGAGATATTTCAAAACAAAGGTCTTTCAGTGTGTCAGACTTTTCCTTGACAACCCGTCAAGGTTAAGGTCACCCAAAAAGGCATTCATTTTGGCATAACGTGATTTGTTTTATTTATTTTTTTCTATGTTGCAGTGAATGTAGTCAGTCAGTAAGTGAACTTCTGCGAGAATAAAGAAAGGTGTAGGTACAATAGTATATACCAGGGGTCCCCAACCTCTGGGCCGGGGACCAGTACCGGACCGTGGATCATTTGGTACCGGGCCGCACAGAAAGAATAAAGCATTTTTTTTTTTTTTTTTGGTTGGTAATATTCATTGTAAACATTTTATTTACATTAGTCTGCAGGGTATTTTATTTTGAAAAATTACTTTCCAGCCCACAAGCTAACGAAAATGCGTGGATGTCAAAATACTTAATTTTCTTTGATGTGAAAAAAACCCTTAATTTTCATTGAAGAAAAATTATTAAAAAAAAAACCTTAATTTTCATGAAAAAAACTTGGATGAGAAAAAATACAAAATTTTATGAAAAAAGCTTGGATGTCAAAAATACGTAATTTTCATGAAAAAAAGCTTGGATGTGAAAAAAACCTTAATTCTCATAAATAATTTGCGGATCTCTTCGGACATAAACTCAGTAATAAATGTAGTCTACGTTTCATATCTATCATTCTATCTATCAGCATTTACCGTTTGATCGATATGAATGAAATGCTTGTAGAATCCGTAGTTGTATTTGTATTGTTGATTTAATGTGTGAACAAGCGATGTAGAGAAAGTCACATAAAGCTCAATATTAGCCTGTGATTTGTAGTATACTGTTGGAGTGCTAAGCAGGCCTATTGTTTTTGTATATTTGGGGAGTTAGGTGGTCCGTGAGTGCTTTTTTATTGGTTAAGTGGTCCTTGGTCTGAAAAAGTTTGAGAACCCCTGCTCTAAGGGCAGAGAGTGTCGTATGCTGTACGGTCTTGTAAAGCCCCCAGAGACAAATGTGTCATTTTTGATATTGGGCTATATGAATAAATTGTGATTGATTGATTATGATTGATAAAACTAAGAGACATTGAGCACTAACTGGGTCTGTAGTTGACTATTTTACCTGTATAATTGAACTGAAGGAAGACTTTGATTTGGAGCGCACCATGCAGTGAATGTGCACAAGTCGTACCTGTAAAATGAAAGGAGAGTCAAACATGATTGTCAGAATAGATATGAAAAAGATGTATTGGAAATGGTCGGAGAGAGTGTTGCCAACACCTACCCCAGGGAATGTGAGGTGAGCTGTGCAAAGCGCCATCTGTGCCGGTGAAGTAACGATGATCACCGTTCATAGGTGTTAAAGCATAATATGGCAGCAATCTGGTTCTTTTCCTGACGAACCCAACAGCTAGAAAACGCCTCCGCTTCTTCTGCTGATTTTTGTGTATGAAGCCTGTATACTAAGTCAGTTTTAAGGTGTACTCACCTGGAGTGCTTCACCTCCGGGTTCAGTTCGTTTGGGCATTTGTGGACACAGCGATCACAAATCTGGGGCGGTTTGTTTGAGCGATTGTTGTGTTTGAGTGTGTGGCGGTATGCACCACTCAGAGCTAATCTCCGACGGCAAACTCTCGAGGCGGCATGGCTTCTAATAACATGCATCAGGACATTGTTTTCCAGTCGCGGTCATGCTCGCTGGAGCTGGATATTTTGTCCATTTAATGAACGATGGTATATTAACCACGTAAACACAATGGCAAACAAGAAGCAATACACATCGCTGGTGCTCTATAATAAAGAAGAAAATGAAAGAAAGAGGAGGAGGACGCGCTTCGATGCAAATCTTCCCGGTAACATTTCTGACCAATGAGAGGCGAAGCTCGCTCGTGCATGGCAGGACTGCTCTTCAAGGTTGCCATGTGAACACAAACGAGCCAAGGGGCAAATGCAACAGTTGTATCAAATTGATCCCTGAATCAAGAATAAAGCAAACGCAGTGCAGGTCTGAAAATGCCCCGACTTCAAGTAGTTAAACATCATGTCCTTCAAAGGGGAACTTTTAGGCGTCCTTTTTTTCCTTCATTGTTCATTCATAGTTTCACAACTTTAATCAGATCTAGGTGGACTTGTTCTCGCTAAAGTCCTTTGAGATGTGCCTTGTGAAGAAACCTCTTTGTTATAAATAAATCTTGACTTGACAGCTTTGTTTCTTGTTCTCGTTTTGAACTTGTTTTTATGTCCAGTTCCCCCAAGGGTTGGTGGCCGGTTTCCAAAACCGCCGCAAATAAATCTCTGAGTGTCGTGTAGAGATGCGAGCTGTAATTTTAGTCAAATTTACAAGACAAATAACAATAAAAGTGAGATTTCAGTGAAATTGGCTCATGTTCAGAAAATTGTGGTTTGACTTATTTGTGCAATATTTGAATACAAGTTTTCAATATGTAGATGCTTCTCTAAGAGTTTAGTTTAAGGAACAACATGCAGAGATTATATAT
>CALSCE010009132.1:7936084-7983949 GCA_943593645.1 Bovichtus variegatus
TTTCAGATAGCCCAGGAGGGTTTTCAGATAGCCCAGGTAGGGCTTTCAGATAGCCCTGGAGTCTTTTCAGATAGCCCAGGTAGGGTTTTCAGAAAAACAAAGAGAGATATGAATCATTTATTTGCTTTCACGTTCCAGGCAAAGTTGTTTAAATATGACAGTCCTACTTTGTGGCGTCTAACAGAAAGTGAACATTTCTGATAATGTATTAATGCGGAAGGGAGAAAAAAATGGTCACTGCGATCTACAAATAAAACTTATGATGCATATTTCATGCTGTACCCATTATGTTTTAAATCTTTTAAATAGTTGGCAATTCCCATTGCTGCTGTAACAATTATTCTCCTAATTCTACAAACTCTCCCTGCTTCTTTCTCATTAAACTTTATAGACGCTTTAAAAAGCATGGCGATAGTTAAACGCTGAGATTCTGCATTGAGCATTCAGTACTTGTAACCATATGTCTTTATTTACCTGCACACCTCGATTGATGTTATTCCCATGATACTTTATCCCATCTTCCCTGTAATTCCTCTCTGTGCAGATAAATAAAGAGCTTCAAAAGGGTACGGGCTTGTATATTATAGTGCAAGCATGCAAACTAAATGGTGTGTTCAGACTCCTGCAGCGTGGGACCATCATAGGCCCTTCAGCACAATCTCATTATAAACATCCCTCTGTTTATTCCCTAAGCTGAGGGGGCTATTATCAAGCATGTGGCATGTTTTCATCCACATCAGAGATGAGCTTGTTTCCTCCCGTCTGACGGCGTACCCTAGTCGTATGCTGAGAGCCCGAGTGACAGGCCATCACTCTTCATCTCCAGCGACCCAAAGCCAGACAGGAGTTCGGAATGGGTGTCGCTGTTACCAGTTTTGTCAATCATGACAGCCTATATAGCGCCTTAATGCTGCACAGATGGCGTGTTGGTGCATCTCCCCGTTTGTCACCGAAATAGAAGAGTGACAAGGTCTTTGCCCATGTGAGGCCACAGACTTTTAGCTTGTTACAAACTACAGAATATGTTAAGCGAAATGCATTTCACTTTTGCTGTATAAAATAGATGTGTCAGCCATAATGCTGAAAACCCCGTCGTAAAGGAACGTAATGAGCTACATCCTTTACAGCTGACCGTCCTCAAATGATAAATTTAGTTAAGAATCAATTGTAGACGTGGATGTCTTATTTTTATTTATTTTTTGTTGGTAAATGTCCCATCTATGCTCTACTTTTAAACCCATCTGTGGATCCTAAACTTTTTTCGACTGCTGGGTTTTCATTATTTCCAAAAATTTGACTTTGACTTCTGCACATCCAAGATAAGAATAATAGTTTTCTCTTAAGAAGAACTGATTAAAACTCTCTACTCCATCACCAAATTGTCAGTACACTTCGTGTCAGGGAGAGGACATGCTTTTAAATGGGATTAAAAAGGAGCAGGTGTGATTGAGTTTAACCGGCTACACACCCATATATAATGTATGATAATGGATTCTGACATATCCCACCTCATGTCCTACCCGTAACCCTCTCCCAACAAAAATACAAAAAGTGCATTAGCATGCCTTTGGCACATTAGGAGCTGCACAACCAAAATAGCACGCCATAATCTCTGATTCCTGTGAGGTGCATCACCTACCCGAGTGGCACCTCTTCTAGCTTTGGGCTTCTTTGTAAAATGAGTTGTTTTGACATTATATTATGGAATAGGAAATGAAAATTCCACTCGCACATTTTAGAAACTCAAATTCCCAAACACTCGATTAAGACGTAGGCTTTGATTGAGTTTCATTTTTATATAATCATTGCGGGAGCAAAGTATTGAAAAAAGTTAGCCTTGTGTTAACAGTAACTTCCGTGTGATAACATTAAATTAACACAAAACTCTTCTCTCGCCGTGTTCATTTTTGAAACTTTTTCAAAGTTTGTCACTCTCAATCAAAGGTTTCACACCAAACGTTTTCCCTCTATTGTTTATGAATATCTCTATATTTATATCACTTAGCTCCAAGACGCTAACCAAACCAAATTACGGTCATAATCACAATTCAAATTCATATTCCTCTGTGGTTTAATTAGTCTGGAGCGCAAGAACATGACTTTACACAGAAAGCCATTGTACCGTACTGTATGTGCCTCCTAGCAACACCGCTGTTATGTGTGTGGGAGCTAGTTGGTTTTACACCAACATATTATGCAGTCACAACTTTAACGTATTAATATTCATTAGATGATAGAAATTAGGATTTTTTTTTTTTTTTTTTTGTTAATTATGATATTATTAAATATTCCAATACACTGTAACAGATCAAAGAGAAAGCAGTTTAAAAAAAAAAAAAAAAGAATGATTAGCCTTGTTAGCTTGCTAACATTAATGTGGTGGAGAATGTCGTACCGCCCGCAGGAGAATGCTTCTTTCCGAGCAATAAGGTAATGAGCATTTATCCATATGGGCATACAGCTTCACAGCATATACAGCAATTTTCGAATGTGACTTTTCTTTTCATCTAACTAATTCACATGTTTTATTAATGGCCCGAATAAATTCTTTCACAGATTACCGGAGTTTCATTCTCTCATTTAGCAAAACAAAGTTGCCTGTTTGGCACTTTGCTCCCTTTCATCTTGGAGCAGAGAATCTGCTGCTGTCCTCACCGGCTCACCGCGGCTCACCCTGGCTTATTTGTCGTAAGCAGCTGCATTACTGGTTTCAAATGCTCCACTGTTGGATGCTGCCTGATGCAAATGAGTATCCCTGTTCGGCTCATTATTGTAATAAGCGATTCTCAAGTGTGTGTTTTACTGTTAATAAATGCAACTACCTCGAAACTGCACTGCCCCGAAGCTGCCGGAAGGCTCATCACCTTAATATAAACATACGTGGGCCTGAAAGATTGTTCAATTTCACTCTCCCTCTCTCATAGGGCAGACATCCAACACTAATGTAGCTATTTATTTTATGAGCAAAAAAAAAGTGTTTCTGACATTTTCCTTGATAGTCAGAGATAAGAATAATTAATTATAGAAGATGCTGTGCTGTGCACCCCACCCTCTCTCACCCCTGTCTGATCAATGTTATGCAGAACTTTCTGAGTGACAGACTGCGAGCCGTGCGGGTGGCCACGACCCAATCACTTGTACTCACAGCTCACAGCGGAGCGCAGCAGGGTTGTTGAGCCCATTCCTGTACACACTTTACACCAACGGCTGCACCAGTCCGTCACCCATCATTACTTACCTCAACTACCCAGACGACACCATCTTTACCTTTCGCTTCATCTGGTCTCGTCTCGTTCTGGAATCTCTCGTCGCAGCCACGTTGTTGAAATCAGCTAAAGATTCAGCCGTGACATTGAAAATCTTTTAGTTATAACTAAGATGAGCTTTCACTCCAACACACGTTTCCGCCGTCGTCTCACACGACACAGTTAAAAATGAATGAAACTTGTTATTTCTCTGCAGGGTTCTTTCTATAATGTTGTCAGACACGTAATAAGAATCTGAGCCTGTCAGAAGCGCAAAAAAAAAAAAAACAAGCACTTTTATTGGACGTTTACATTTGCTGTGCGCTGTTGCACATTGCTGCCGTCACGCGTTCTTGCTCAATACTGGACCAATTTGAAAATGATTGGTTTCTATGTGTCACTTAAACACACAAAACATGGTAAATAGGGTACGGGTGGAAAAAAAATACCAAAGTTACCCTTTAACTGTACTGTTTAACTTGCTTCTTTAACAGGCTATCAGATACTAAACGAGCCAAACTCGCACGCATAACCAACACAGCTGCCAGGATAATTGGTCTCCCCCACACAGAACAGAGGAGGACATCACCCACGCATTCAATCCCCACATTACCCCACTGCCCTCCGGGCGCAGGTGAAGAGCACTGAGGTGCAGATGAGCTCGATTTGGGAAAAGAGGATCTCCACAGCCGAAGGCGGCGTGAACATCAGGCCTCTCCGAGTGTGTATCGTTGTCTGTCATTGTGTGCTCTCACTGTGTGCTTTTGTACGTACTGCCGTCTGACGTGGGATGAAGTCTAAAGTGAAGCAAATTAGCAAGTAGAACATTACAGGTCAAAACGTTATTTGTGGAGCAGGTAGGTCAAACATTTTTTAGTATATAGTAAGTATAATTTGTTGTATTAACAGTCAAACCATAGGCAAGAATGTTAAGGTTGAAAGAGTTGTTTGCTGTAATTAATCCTCTTCTCCATACTGACCATGAAGTGATCCCTTCTAGTGCGAGCACACTTCATTCCTTGTAGAAAAAGCATTCTAAAGTTTACCCAGAGCTAAGACGAGGCTCTAAGACTCTCTCACAGCGGGGGCTTAGTAAATAAACAACACGAAAATGCAAATATTTTGCATCAAAACCATTCATACAGTTGCAACCCTTGTTCCATAAAAGATTCAAATAGATTTGCACAGGCAGAGGACCAACTACTGGGATCATATTGACCTGCAGAGCAGCGTCTGGCAGCCAGTTTGGGGTAAATTGTTTTACAGCCTAAGCTACTCTGAGCTATTTTATTGAGTTTTTTTCCTTTTAGAGAAATGCTCTGAATTCCAGTTCTCTCTGGTAAACAGTTACATAGTAAATATGCCGAGGGCTTTTATTGTGAAAGGTAAGAATGGAAGAAGTGGAACGGGTTCCTAGAGCGTAAAAACCCGATACGGCCCCATTGAACGAGGAGGGCTAAAACTACCGGACTTTAAGTTATGCTATTTGGCAGCTCAATCTGGAGAAGAATGGTTGAAGGGCCTGGTACACTGCAAGCTGATGAGCACACTTGGAGAGGTGATGAGCCGAGCTGGGAGCCAGGAGAACGAAGGGTGACCCCGCCTATGCCAGCACACACAAACAAAAACATTAACATAGAGAGAGACAGCCAGAGGAGTCCTGGGGACGCAGGGAAGGGGTAGCACAACGAAGCACGAGGGAATGTTCTGGGGTAACAGTCACGGCCTGTAGAAAAATGATTTGTTCAGTCAAGAGAAAGAGAAACATTTCCATTTAATTGGTAATTGATTTCCCCTTGGGTGTGGACCTTGTAGTGTTTTCAGCCCATGAAATACAATTGCTCTCATCCACAGGGGAAGCAGGTCTCTAATTCTGGCGCGCAGACAGGGAATTAACAGCCAACCTGACACTCTCACTCTTGTGTTTCCTCGGACTAAGCTTCCAAGAAAGAAGCTTTCTCAGACGCCTGAGCTGTCATCTCCTCCAGTACAGGTGGAAAAAGCCCAGTGGCTCTTTAACATTTTAACAGTGTTTTCGATGCGTGTTGGCGGCTTTTATCACGTCTGTTGTGTATTTCAGTGATCTGAGTAGAGTGACTGACTAAAAATAGAACGCTATAATTAATGTATTGCTATTAATCATTCATGGATTTACTGTAACAAGCAGAGGCACAGCATGTCAAAAGAAATGTGTCTAAATAATTAAAATCTAGAGGGGAGGGGGGGGGGGGGGGGAAATAATCATTTTGTCCTGCAGAAGAATTCCCCCCTGGAGAGGGATTGGATTGTTCCCCTGATGGCCTCTCTATAGTCTATAGTTTACTGACGCAGCCACCGTAAACAGTAAGGTGTGTTTGTTTAGCGCACCTCGAATACCTACTAACTTCAGGGTTTGTCTGTGAGACAGTGACTATACTATCTGGATTAACTCTAATACATTATCAGGACTATACCAGGGTTATGAACACAAGCTCCGACTGAGTTTGATGAGCAATGTTTCACAAGGCAACTTGTCAGATTAATAATAACGTCATAATGGAAAAGTCTTCCTACTTTTTTTTTTTTTAAAGCAAAACACCTTTTATTAAGTGAGAGCACCAATTTAGTATTTAATCATCTATGAAATTAGAAGCGGCAGGGATAGTATGAGCCGCAGAAAGAGTCGAGGAGAACTTTAAAAAAGAGAAGAAGGAAATTCAAAAGACAACAATTGACGACTGAATCGAAAGAAGGCAAAAAGGCAGGGGAAAAAAAGCAAAGAAGGAAAATATAATACAGTAACCGAAACATTAACAGCATAAAAGGGACGCAATTGCAACAAAGGTATGGCTGGTAAATAATGTAATCTAATGTAATGTAATGGTAGTAAATAAACCTATGCTATATTAGCATCAGTGGGTTTGAGATGAATGAACTAAATATAATATATAAATATGTCCTGCGTTCACCATGTTGTGCTTCTATCATCTGTTGACAATCTGTCTCCATCGACAAACTCTCGTGTTGTTGGGTGTTTTGCTGTCTTTTACATTTTCTGTGTTTGCTTGTGCAGTGCAGCCGCAGTCGTATAACAGGCATCTGTCACATGGTGGAGTTTTCTTGTAAGCAAACAGAACTGCGTACATCCAGTTTTACTGTGTACATTCTGCAGGCCTAACAAACACATTTAATGCATTTCCTCCCGCAAAGTCTACAGTGCTTGTTGATGATTTTTTTTTTTTTTGACACGTGTATTTTTTTTTGCATCCATGTTTGCTCGCCCGAGCTTGTTAGTTAAAAACAGTGCTGGAAGAAGTATTGAAAAAGTCTTGCATTTAAAATCTTATTTTAACAGAGTATACAGAAGTATTTTCAGCTAAATGCACTGCAAGTATAAAAAGTAAAAGTTCAGGTTTCAGAGTGGAATGTCTCCTGTGACTGATATCTGATTCTATGTGACATTATTAGGTTGTTAATACTAATGCATGTGTCAGCAGCCTTTTACTGCTGCTCGAGGAGGAGCTATTTTTTTACTGCTTTATATAAAGTTAGCTAGTTTAGTCCCGTGGTTCACGACCAGATTGTATGCATATGGAGGTGGGTTCTTGATACTGTGACAGTTTTCCTAAGATTAGATCCGATATCGTCTTTCTTACAGCAGTTCAATAGCCTTATTAGTGCTCACTTATTTATGGTTATAGATCTGTATGCACATTTGCTCCGCACTGTTGGCACTAACTTTATTTGCACCAAATCTGCTCAGGTTTACACGGTGTACACAGCCACTGGTCAATGCTGCAGTGTTTGATTGTGTGTATCTGTAACAGCCTTTATTCTTATATTTTGTCTCTTAATTCTATTATTTTTTCTTTCTTTTAATGGTGGGAGGCAGATATGTGATATGTAATGTCATGTCTTTAAGCTACTGGATGCCTAAATTTCCCTCGGGCTCAATAAAGTGTCTATCGATCTACTATCGATCTATCTATCTATCTATCTATTGAACAGTATGAAACCACAAGGGAGCACCAGAGTGACAGACAGAATGTACAGTAAGGGAACGGGTGGGGAAGATTGTGGTTATGTTTGTCACACCCTAACAATAGTCGGTCTGAGACGAACTCCGGGCTGTGGTGAGGTTATTGCACTGCACACATCTATTATCCACCACTCGTTTGTAGCCTCGGTAATAAAGGGCGGACTTCTCCCTGCACCGCCGGTGAATGTTGGCTTTGTATGTGAAACCTAGCTGCAAAAATCCAATAAGGACTCATTCTACAGGAGATTGAACTTGGATACTGGTTTCCCTTCAAATCTGCACAAGGATTCACTTTACATTTCCCCTTGGTGCCGAAGAGGCACAGAATGAAGTATACTGAGCAGCGTTAACACTTTATTCTTCTTTTACAACTAAAAATTGTGCGGTGTCAATGACACCGCTGCAGAGGAGATATTCTATAACATCTTTGTCTGCCGAAGCTATTCTTTACATTTGTCAAATCGACCTCTTTTACATTGAGTCCAGTCCCACTATTTCTGCTATTTCTGCTATTTCTTCTAGTAATGTGATGTTTTAATGTCTTGCCTTGTCTTTTACCATGGACCCCAGGAAGAATCGTTTTTACGGCATAAATTGACAAATGGTGCAACAGTTTAACAGTAAGTAGGCTGATTCAGAGCCACATCACCGTCCACACGACAAATAGTGGTTTTCTCCTGCTCTGCACTCAGCAACTATATAGTCTCAGCAAATGGAAAACCTATTTTCGTCATATGTGATTTTACAATGACACTTTAGTTCTGCACTCAGTCCAAGAAGATATGTGCTTCCTCCTCATAGTCTTCAAAATCCATTTATTATTGACACAATCCTATTTTTACGATTACAATAGAGATTCCCCCTTTTTTTTACTTACGCGTTCTGCTTTGAAGGTAACATTTACGATTCGTACTAAAACTGCTGCCGCGGTGACGCACCTGTCTTTCCCCATTTCGTTGTTTGGTGGTGTGTTTTTGTTATTTCCGAAGGTAATGTGACTGAAATCTTTTCAACACCCTGATTTCAAAGAAAATCTTTTAAAGAGCAAAGGCTCTTTCATTCATGACTTGCCATCTTACATAAGCACTCAATCACACAGGGAGAAATCCGCAGTCAAAGAGGCAGAGTTGCCAATCTCTCCACCAGCAGCAGCCTTAATAGACAAAAATGCATTGAAGCCACAGGCTGAATGTTTGTGAATTTTTCATCAGTTGATCCAACCTCCTCTTTGAAACATTTCTCTGTAATTTGAACAAGCACAGCCGACCGTGGCACTGTCTGCTTTCACATTTTCTTGATTCGGAAAAAAAAAAAAAAAAGGGACACAGAACAAAAATCGCTGGGAAAAAAAAAACACCAACCGTGAAAATGAGAGATAGTGATGAGGCAGAAAGAACTATCAAAAAAAAAAGCTTCTGGGATTCACTTAATTAACATAATAGATGCAGTGTTTCTATCAAAGTGTGGATTTCAGTGTTGAAGCCATATTATATTGACTTTTAAGATCAATCTGCATACGCAACTTTATTCGGATACAAAGACAAAGTGACAAAAGCAAATAAGACCTACAATCTTAACAACCCATACTGTTACAATGTACAAAACTCAAGTAGGTCTCAGTTCTTTACACTTTCATTTTACGAGGGAAATGTTTCATGCGGTTCACTATTGGATGTTTTTTTTTCACCAATGCCAACTTCGGCTGTTATCAGTGATGTGCGCGGATACAATTACGCATCCTGATGCAGATGACAGTAAAAGCTGTGAGGACATAGTCAAGCTCGTGTAACTCAGCAGCGTGTGCAGATTTGCTTTGATTAGATACTTGGATGTACTTAGGATTTTTCTTGGAAAACAATATTGTGTAATATTCCTTATCCATTATACTAGATAGGGACTAATTGTTAACGCTACAAACAGTTTAATGGCTTCACTGAAGTAATTCAAGGAGACTTTTTTTTGTATTATTACTTTTACTCATGATACCTGCCATGCTCCATAAAGCAGCACTCTCCCAGACTACAGTATGCTTGGGTATCCATGTAAAACACTGGAGTGTCATGAAGCCCTCCGTCAAATGAAGATTCATCGTGTGGCTCGGGGATATCCTGTGACATAAATCACCTGTGCAGCGCAGACAGTTGTGGCAAGTAATTTCCTGCCAACAACATTTATTTTCTATCTATTTTATGTGCTCTTCTGCCACCAACCTGTTAGCGAGTTGAGATTTAAAAACATACATGACGACTCTCACACCATTTTCAATCTTTTTTTAAATGTAATATCGGTTGTGTTAAAAAGGGGTAATATCCAGCCGGTCACCATAAGGCAAATGACAATATAACAATATCAATTTAATTACTTACTGATATTACATACAAATGTGTCTTTAGTCAGAGTTATGTTATTGCCGAGTCGAGCACTGATTAATGGTCCAGGAGTCCAAATAGAATGTAACTATTAGTTCACAGCTTTAATCAAATTTGGCTTTGGCCCGATTTTTCCTCTTGGACGCAGATCATATATGCCTCAGCAAAAGGCTTGTATTAGAACAAACACAATTGTAATTATTTTTGTCCCTTTACCGAGGTACCAGACAAGGGTGTCCTTTGTCTCCGCTACTTTTCAACATTGCTATTGAGCCCCTGGCTGTAGCAATGAGGAGCAAGGCAGACTTGAAAGGATCCGGCAGAGGAGGCATAACCCACAAATTATCAATGTATGCAGATGATTTAATTCTGTACCTCTCTCTAGCTCACATACAGTATATATCCCTAAAGCCCTAGAAATAATAACACATTTTGGAAACATTTCAAGTTATAAAGTCAACCTCACAAAAAACATACAACAAACACTCTGGACAGATTTATTTAAATACAATCTGAAACCAGCGTTGGAGAAGGCCAAACTGGACCCAAATCAACGGTCATCACTCACCACTTTCTTTAGCTGGTAGAATAAACTCTGTCAATATGAACATCTTGCCGCAGTTCTTGTTTTCTAACAATAGCAGTTTTCAGTTCAGTGTTCAATAAATAGATTCCAAAAAAATGCATGCTCAATGTAAAATGTTTATCCAACATGTGTATAATTTCTACAAATGTATAAAGGATGAGATTAGTTTAGAGGCTGAGGCTGTGATCCGTCCCTACAGTCAAAGATAGATGGCTCTACTCCATCACCGCCCCAAGCATCACAGCTGCTCAAAATGTCAATCTTTATGGCACTCCGTGGCAGGAAATGACAAAATGCAAATGTCACCTCCATAAAAATAGCCTTACATAGAATTAATTATGCAAGAAATCTGGATGGCCCACGTCTTAAGCAAATATTACCTAAACCCAGAGTAATTTAATTATTTAACTGCACAGTTGAATGAAGTCACCTCTCATTTTCATCTAAACATCAGCGTCCAAAGTGTGGCTGAAAAACAATGCATTTTGTTCCAATTTCTTACAGACACACACACACACACACATGCACGCACGCACGCACGCACACACGCGTCTAATTACACTTTACCTTCTCCATCTACAACAGCAACACATCTGTCCTGACAAGCAGGTGATAATTTAATTCAAGGGAGAGGATAATTGAATTAAAGGAAGCGAATAAGACATGTCAATGAACTAATCTGGTCTTTCTACAGTCCATTAAGAAATTGCCCACCCATGCCAACAGCGACCCTCCCTAAAGACATGTCGGACCATCACCAGTTTTATTAGATATTAAGGGTTGAACTCAGCGCATAGCCTGGACAAAAGAAACAAAATCTTCACGTCAGTAGCATTTTCGAGTTTACATGAAAATGATGGTAATTGTAGCTTATAAATTGATATTAATTGCTGATGTTGTGCAGGTGTCTAATCAACTTCTGCAGCAAATTTGCCAGAAACTGCTTTCACATCTGCTGCACTGGGTTATAAAGCAGGATTTCTGCCTTGGATAGCTTCCAAAAATGTGGAGAGTGAGAATTAGAGAAGGCAAACAGAATGACAGCATGGTTGATATTATTTCGGGCAGGGAATACATTCGCAGCAGCTGAGGAAGAGGCCAGCACAGCTCTGTTCAGACAGAGACTAGTCCTCAGACGGCTTCCTGCCTACATTCTTATTGATTTGTTCTGCTAGGCAAAGAGGTCACAGTCTCAGTGCATTGCTACATTACATCAGCACTGTATCTATCATTTAGCACACAGATATTTTTTTCTTTGGTTTTGGAATTTGGTGACTCGAGGCACAGTCGAGTTTTGGATTGTTGTTACACATACGGCAGAGATGATGTTTTTTGAACCTAAAATGTCACTATTTTCATGCCAATAAAAAAAAAAAAAAAAAAACAAGAAATACATATTGATCAAATAGAAACATTAACGAAAACGGTCCCTCTTTAGATCATGTAAAGTAGTGCGGAAAACTTTTTTTGAAAATGAATTAAAAGCGAGATCCTGACACCAGATAGTTGAATCCCCCTGTCGTGGGTTAGAATTACATCAGGGATTATTTGAGACCAATTCAAATTTGGACCCACCCCGCCTCAAATCAACTGGTCTGATATGGTAACATGTATGGTAGTAACACATCTGCCTAGATCTTTGGCATGTTGGCAGTGCCTTGGTTCTGATCCAGCATTGAGTGGGTTTGTGTGTGAGCGTAAATGATGGGCTACTGTTGTTGTGTGTGTGTGGGCCAGACTTGCTGGCAGTTTTGCTCTTGAATACTTTGTTGGTGACCCCCTGACTGCAAAAGCTGTTGCGTGGTGCGTGCCCCATGAGCTGGTGTAATGGATTTGATTTGTCATCATCTACAGACTGCAGACATTACATTAAACAAGCCAGATACTGTCAGGATTTTAAGACTTCAGTTCATTGAAGAACGCGCCTACGCTATACTCACTTCGATTTTTGGAGAAAAAGTTGACCCGACCCGATTAATTCACATTCACCACCTGTTTTCAGTCTTTATGCTAAACTAAGCTAATCTTTGGCTGGCTTTAACAGACGCATATAACAGTGGCATCAATCTTCTAAGCCTAGTCCACAAAAATATTGAACTATTCCTTTAAAATGATGTTGTTGGCTTGCAGTTGGACTTCAGCCCTTCTTCACATAGCTCTTCAGTAAGAGATGTGTTTGGAAATAGCATGAAGTCATGTGTCACCCTGCAGAATGATCTCATTGGAAATGCACAGTCGCTTGTACACAGATAGATGTAAAGGCTACTGTTGCTGCCAAACTCAATTTATAAACCATCTCACCATATTTTCTCCTGAACTTTTGACCCCATTCTTATGGTATATGACCAAGAGCATCAGACGCTGTAGAAAGTTCCAGATAAACAAAATATCAATAGTTGTGTGATACTGTAGGATAATGGGATAAAGTTTCAAATAATAATCCAGTTTTCCAGACTGTGCTCTATACATCACACATTGTTCCAAAACAGACAAGCAGTGTCCACAATTCTGCAAAAGTTTTTACGGACCTACACTTGTTTTTCATTATTTTTTCCTTTTAGATTAATCCAAATGAATAATTTCATATCGGTGCATTTAGATTGCAGCAGAGCAACAGTCACTTTTTGCTGAATGATAAGTGAATAATGGCAGGAGAATTCTTTTCTTTGGTCTTTTTTTTTTTTTTTTTTTTTTTTTTGACTGACAGACTAAATCAATACTTTTAGATTGTGTAAGTGTGAGATGAGGCGTGCATCAAAATGACTCTAACATTTTCAGGGTCTTTGGGTTCCTGTGGTGGGAGGAGTGTTTTCTTAGGTGCCTAGAAGTCTCTGTGTATCATTTCCTATAATACTTATCATGTGTTTCTTGCACTGACAGCAAGTGGGAGTCCGCTGCGGAACAAAGCTTTTGACTGACCGGTGGGTGTTCGGTATGCCTGAATACACAGTAGAGAAAGCCACTGTTGACTTTTCAATCATTTTCACTTTGTTCCACAGAGCAGAAAGCGGTTGTCAAGGGGACAAAGACAAAGAGGAGGAGGAGAGGCAGGAGCAAAATTCTATCTGCAAGGATGAAAGCTGAGCTATAATTCAATCTGCCTTTGCTAATAATCAAAGTAATTACAGTAAAAATAGCCTACATTTTATTTATAGAGAATAACACAACATACAAATAATGAATAAGACATAAATTAATACAACACAGAGATTTATAATAATAATAAACTTTAAGAGTACATTTAATTTATTAATTTCATTTCATTTAAATGTGTCATATCCAAGAACGAGAATAGGAAGATAAAAGTTGTATTCGACATTAACTATACAGAAAGTGTTCTATGGTGTAGAAGCATCATTTATGAAGCCCACATTTTCAATTTTCCTCTGAGAGTGGTGGATATATCCAGTGTATGGCAGGGATGAGCTGAGAGTGCATGATGGGGCATAAAACAGAATCTGAAATACAGAGCTTAAGAGCTTAGTATTTGAGTGGAAGCCAATGGAGCCTGGCCAAAACTGGCTTGACATGTTCCCTGTTTTTTGTTTTAGTTAGCAATCTATCAGCAGAGTTTGTCAAGAGTTTTTCAGAGGGCCTGTGAATGAATAATACATTACTATAGTCTAGTCTGCTTGAAATGAAGGCACAAATGAGTTTCTTTTGGGTCAGGAAGGATCGACCTTTGACAATGTTTTTGTGATGTTTTGGATCTGCCCATTGTTGACTTGAGGTCTTAGACTCAGAGTCTGGAGCCAGCAGCTCTGTGATGCTACAGTGAAATGAATAATGTCAGCTCGTTAACGTGCTCACAGCGAGCTTGTGAACACGCGTTATATTGTTGCTTTACCTTATACTTTTATTTACTGTCTTTACACCTGTTTACATCTCTGATTTTGCATATATATTCACTACATTTCATTCCTTATTACATTCATTTTTATTCCTTTTGTAACAACTGCATACCTGACTACCACAAATATGTATCATTGTATTTATATTTTATATATGTTGTATGTTATCCATTTATACAACTTTTATGTCTTTTTTATGTCTTGGATTCCCCTTTTTGTTTTTTACTTGCATGGCTTTCTTCGTATATTTGTATTGCTTCCCTCACTAATGCACTTTAGACTGCCACAAGCCACCAAAAATGTCTATGAGGACATTTGTCCTGAGCACAGTTAAATTATTAAATACATAGTCAATCGTGTATGGCTATCCACTAACCCAACCTCTCACTGAATTTGCACATTATACCTTTTGTAATTGGCCTACTGAACTGTATTTAATTGCATATGTGTTTACATATTTATTGTTTCTTACTATTGTCCTATTTGTAATTCACGTGAATGTGGTCAAGCCATATTTAATGAGTATCGTTGGAGGGAGCTTGACCTCTAAGATTTGCATTTCCAACAGCTGCTTCTCTGTAATTGTAGTGCACATGACAATAAATAACTTGAAAGTTGATCTTAGTTTACCGTGTTAGCATGCTAACATTTGGTCATTTGCAATAAACACCAAGTGCAGCTCAGGCTGATGAAAATATTATTTGTTTTGCATATTCATCAAACTAAAGTCTTAGGCAATTTACTAATTTTTACCTGACCTTTGTGCTAGATGAAAAGTCAGGAGATTACCAAAAGGATTCAAATGCATTCCGAAGGGGACATGATTGTCTGTACTTAATTCATGGCAATCCATCTAATAGTCCAATAAACAATGTCAACCTCTGGGATAACTCAAGTCCTTGTGAGTCTGGGAAACATGTATGTTCCAAATATAATTTAAATTAATTGAATTATTGCTCAGATGCTTCAGGCTGGGCCAAAGTGGCGGACTGATCGACCGGCAGATCGACTCTTCCGTCCCTAGAGCCACATCTGACTGACTTTCAACAGGGAGGAAGAATCTTAAATTACACATGTGAAAAGAGGGTTCAGTGACATTTATGGACAGAAAGTCATGGTTCAAAGGTTTCTACTGCTCTGTGTTCCCCACGGTCTATACTGGAGGTCTGGCCTCATCTTGCCTTCTTTTTCAGGAGTATATTTGGATTCTTTTTGCTGGATATTGGTCATTTGACCCTCGGATGCAGGGAATTGAAAGGGACATATTGCTTCTCTGTGGCCTTTGAGCGCATAGATACTGAGTTACTTTTGTAATCCTCATGGCGCACATCATTTTCTGGCACACAGAGAAGTGATTCAGGAGTCCAGCAGAAATGGGCCATTCCCATTCCCAAACAGACACTTCAACCCAGAGATGATGACCGGGGCCACCATTGAGCTTGTGGATGTCAGCCAGAGAGGTCGGACCGGTCCCAGTGTATCTCTCATAGCTGCCAGGCAGGTCAGTCTGTCAGATCCCCATGGTGGGCCGCCTTCCTGGATCAGAGGGGACGCTCCACCACCTCTTTGACCCCTGAAGACTCAAGGGGAAACAGCAGGATCTGACACTGTCCCAATGATCTGAACTCACAGACTATAATATGTTAAACTGAATGAAACCTCAGAAGGTGAATAAGAGTGTAACTGCTGAAGGCCAGAGATTGAGTGGAAATCCCAGGGTTTGTAATGTGGAACTCTTCAAATTATGAATTATTCCACGGAATATACTGTATGTGTAAAGGGTGGACCTGAATAACATGCAGAAAAAAAATATTAAAATTTCGTAATGAATTCTATTATACAACTAAAACAGGTCACAAAGATTTTGTGTAGCGTTTGGGAGAAACCCAGGAAAACCCCTCATTGTAAGTACTGCAAAATAAATCCTGAAGTTGAGCTGAGCAGCAGCTGAAGCTTTTCTGCTTCTTTGTTTCGACTACTTTCTACTGCAGGCGGCTTCAGATTTCCGTATGTGTTACGAATCCCTGGTTATAATGTTCAAAGCTAAGAGTCCATAAGGTAAGATACAGAGCTGATGCGATACTAACAAGAAAGCTAAAGGATATATTGTCTTAGTATTACAGGACATGTTATGGTGATATAGTGAGAAAAACTACTAAGCTTGGTTAAAGTAGTGAAAGCAGAACACATTTATTCGTACATTGTAAATGCAACCAGAAATAAGGACATTTAAGATCATTAACATTGTGTATTTCACTCTATTACATCTGTAATACCTGCAGATACTGTAACTGCAAAGTGTTGAATCTGATGAGCAGTTCTGTTACAGCAGTAGACTGTTACCCCGTGTTAGAGCGGGCATACGGCGAACAAGTACCTCTGAGGTCATGAATTCTTGTTTCCTATTTTGAGGGGAATTGGAGAATAAATCCTGGAGTCGAGGTGAACGAAAGCTTAAGTTTTCTGCCTCTTTGTTTTTAATTATAGCTACAGGGTTTATGGACACATCCCTCTCTGACACCCAAAAATACTAATACAATGTGAGTACAACTCATTGAGTACAACTCATTATGCAGCACTACTTATCCTAGGGGCAAATCAAAGTCTTTTTTTTTTTAATCAGACAGCTGGACATCTGAACCTCAGTCCCATCAAATTATTTTCACAGTCAATCGTTTTAAGGAGTATTTTTTGTCCCTAAAATCCATCTCTGATAGCAAAGGCGCATTTTGCTAACCCTAACCCATCCATCCACCTTAATCTCCTCCCTCCGTGAACCTTGTTGCTCAACAATACCATCACCTGACATCACTCCATCACTCCACTAAAATCTTTTTTTGGGATAAATTGGTGTGAAGATACAGTGCGGTGGAGTTCGTTCACGGTTCAAAGTTACTTATCAAGAGATTACAAATCCACCTTGCTTTCCTTCAGTATACTTGACAGTATGGCCTCTATATGGCAGCCATTTCTGGGGAAGAGAAAAAAACAATAATGCCACAAAACTACTTGTTTGTGTCGAGTAAAACCTCATGGATGGCTGAAAATAAATATGTTGGTTACGTTATTTAAGTGTCGGATGTTGATTCAAAATAAGTAAACGCTAACTTTTGTATTCACACGGGACAACAGCCGCCTCTTGGATGAAAGTATTGTGTTTCTTTGACCCAACCATGCAACCCAAACCTCCTTCCTACACTGACTTCTGAGGACTATAAGATAATATTTGTGATTTGTCCAAAAAAAACGTAGCTGACTAATATCTAGGTGGGCGGTTGTACAGGCTCAAACTGAGTAATTTCGCCCTAGACTGTTGTACTTCCACCGGCCGTTCTAGTTCAGAATTTCCATATCATCAGTCTCCATCGTCGTCTCCCCATCTTTCTCTATTTGCAAAACAAGTACAATATGAGCCTTTGATGGCAGCAGCGGGATGGAGGTTTGTTGCCTACCAGCCAAGAAAAGAAAAGTAATGTTCCATAAACCTTGTCTGTGCTCATCGCAGCATATCACAGGTACAAATGGACCATTACGTTAATGGAGTCAAACAGACAAAACACACGTTCATCTGCCATCTTTACAGAACTCACAGGGAGCCAATTACAGCAAATCCCTCTTGAACAATGCAGAACAGTGCCTCATTCCAAGCAGCTTTCCAGAGGCAGACTGAAAAGACTAAACCACAATTAACAAGAACAGCATTTACAATAACCTACATTCTCAAACCTGTCAAAACACGAGCTAGTTGTTGTTTAAGATTTATGCATATGGAACAGATTGTACCTTCAGGGACGGTTTGAGACTCGTTCCAGATGTGAAAACACCTGCGCAATGATGGATGGAAACATTTGGAGGCTCTCAGACTCTGTTTGGAGTTTTCCTTTTGACCTTGACAGCGACCAAGCCACTGGTTTAAACATTTAAGCGGTCTTTTTATTTATTCTAGGTTTATAAGCCAGTCAGGTCTTATAAACTAAAGGGCCTCAAAAGAAGGAGTCTGATTGAAGAGAGCTGCAGCAGAACCCTCACAGACTCTAAATAACGTCGCATACATAATCAACAATACAATAGTAAAAAAAAAAAAGTGATGGAGAATTTGATGTAATTCATAGGGTCCTACTTAAAATACTGTCAGCCTTTGCATTAATCATATGTGACATTGATGAAGCTTTGTTAAATTATACCGAACGTCACATACTGGAGGCAACGTGAAGGTGTTGTGCAGCACCGGTAAAGACTGTGTGTTTCTTTCCACCCACATGCCCAGATATCCGTCTTAGCCATCAGCTTGTTACAAGGCACAAGGTTTATTTGACTTCTTGATTTATGGATTTATCGAAGTCTCCCTTCGCCACATGGCGTCCCTCCCGGTATGGGATTAAAAGGACACTAAACAACAGCACAAGGATAACAATCGTGGGCCATTTAATCTCAAACACTCTCTCAGACGCGGAGCAACACTGACAATTGACTGAGCAACTCTGACGTCAACTCAGTCAGCTCATCTCAGCATCACAGTGTCAATACAAGCAGCCATCAAGTGCATGCTGAAGTGTGGTGCCAGTCTGCTGTTGTCCATTGAGCTACTGATAGCCAATTCACCCTAACTCAACGAAAGACTCTCTAAATGAGAAGACTAGAATTCCATGTGCAGAGCAATTAGAGTTGTTATGACATGATAAAGTGAAGTACAACATATGTTCATAAGTCGCTCGTTCCTAAATATTTATGACAACACGCACAGTTTTTATCTGTTTTCAGTCACACCAGCGGCCTAGCTCTAGGGATAGCAATGTTGGTCAGTCGGTCAGTGTGCCACTTCGCTCCATACTGAAATATCTTGACTGCTGTTGGATGGATCGCCATGAAGTTCGGCAGAGCTATTCACGGTTCGAAGGCGTAGGTCAAAATTGTATGGTATATGACCCAATAGCTGCCAAACATTTCTACCTGCTTCAGATGTATTGTGTGTGTATTGTGCCAAATAGCAAATGTTAAGATGACTGAAATGACAACCATGGTAACCATTAGCTGCGAGACATTAACATGTTATCATTGTCACCCTGAAGGCAACAAAGCTGAAAACATTTGGTGAACTAGAACGGATTCACGTGTTCCTCGGATGGTCCCATTTCCCAAGTTGGGAAGTCGTTCTTCAGACTTTGGTGTGTTCATGAGCTTTAATTCGTAATGTGAAAACAACATGGACGCAACAAAGAAGATGTGTTGTATTTTATTGCTCGGACATAGCTGTTTCCGAGTTGTTGTTACAACTTGAGGGCGTATTCAGGTGAATTTCCCAGTTCTGAACCTTTTTTTCAGATTAATTTGACTTCACATGAATGCAGCACAAATTCCCTATCACAGATAAAGATGATACGTGTATCCACCCCGGTCTAAAATTAAATAGGTTCTTCCTTAGCCCATGCTAAATGATTCCACCAAGTTTCATGTAATCTTTTTCCAGTATTTTATGTGTATATATATTTGACTTATTCCTGCATTTTACTTGCACCATTATGTCTCTTGCACTATTTCAGTGCATTTTCTTTTTTTTAACTTTATTTCTTTTTTATGTCTTAAGTATACCGTATGTTGCATTGATGGAGGAGCCTGAGACCAACATCTACGCTGCAGCTTTTGGGCATATCAGCCTTTGAATCTTAGAATCATTGAGTAGCTTTTTTATAATCCTGCTGACAGACAGTCAGACAAACCAAGCTGAAAACATAACCTTGTGTTAGATATCTTTTAATTTGGATGGACAAACATCGGTAAATTTACATTTTCATTGTGAGCAAGTTAGCAATAGCATTTAGCTTAAGGCACCAGTGCTTTTTTAACATCTTAGTTAATTGAACACTGTTCTCTAATGGGGTTTCTTTTTTTTTAATGATCCACCATAAGCCCCCTTTTTTAATAAACTCCATTGCTTTGATTAAAAAAGGAGAGATTGCATCAAGAAGGAATTGAAAGCGTGTCTCTCGGCTGTTATCTCTCACCGCAACTGTAGTGACGGTGGTTTCCTCTGTAGCTTCTTCTATTAAGTTTGCTGTGAAGTTTGATAAACAGATTTATGTTCTGAAAAGGAAAACCCTTTTTATTATCTCAACAAACTCATTGCCTTTCCTCCAGCGCCACCCATAAGACACGGTTTACATTTCAGCCCTACTTACAACCATTCAATCAATTGATCATTTATTAATCGGTCGGTGGAATTTGCTTTTGGTACAGTGTGGGTAAGCTCAATACAGCAGTGTCGGTAACATCAAACAAATATCAACATCACGTTGGACACAGGACTAACGCAGCATAAATGATTCACATATCACCACAAGACGAAAAATTCCGTTATTCGTAATTCTACGGAATAGGCGTTATTTTTTTTCAGTGTTGTTTCCTCAAACAACAAAATATCTTTGGATTGGCAAACATGAATACTGGAGGTAGACAGGGATACGTTAGTGGTTTGCATAAAACATGACTCCTGCTTCAAATGTGTGCTCTCCGTAATAACTCAAATGTGTGTTGTGACTGTCCCACAGCTTGTAAATTGTGCATCTGTTTTATCACCCCACTGAGACTGCTGCAAATTTACAAGACGATGGGACGTGTGAGAGGAGGACTATCTACCTCTGTAGGGTCTGTTTCCTATCGGTCCCTCAGGAAGCCATTACCGTGAACTAGCTCTGTTTATAGGGAGAGAGTCTAGATATGAACGTAGCCGAGTTTGCCGGGTAGGACCACAGTGAAATATTGTTTTTCTGGTCTACCAAGATAAAGACACAGTTTTATAAATTTACTCCTCCAAGGAGCACCTTGCTTTACATTGGCTGACTCCATAACTACCATATGCCTGCAAGGTATCGTGAGGATAACTCGGAAAAAATTAAGTAAAGCAAAAGAAAACAAAGCAAACACAGATACGTGTATACAGTACACCAACACACACGCACACAGAGAGAGTCAATAATAGCCTTAATTTGCTTCTAAGAAGGAATAGTACATCATGTTAACATCACTTCAGCTTCTGTGGATTACAATTAAACTGACATATTATGTAGTTGTGCAGAACAAAACCAGTGTTTACACGGCCATAGACAGCTGCATCTGCTTAGAGTCTGACTGCCTGCTCCCATCAGCCAATGGAGCTCTGCACTCTTCTCAGTGGTCGTTGTCAAAGTAGGTTGGCAATATGACTGACTTTGTTTGCTCATTATGAGAACACTAGACAGCCATTACAGTAAAAACAGGCTCTTTCAAACGGTACCCAACTACATAAAAGAAACGAGTGAGAAATGAGGTGTTTAACCACAAGGGCTTAATTTACCCGTGCATATTGTAGCTGAGAAGCCATTATTGGACACTGTTTGGAAAAGGGCAAGCACTTTCAAAAAACACTTGGCAGGTGATTAAATGAACCATCTATCACCGTCAGTCACGGGCTAACTCCGACCAATCAGATCAACGACCCAAACTCTCGCCGGGAGAAGAGCGGAAACTTCTTTTTCATCGAGAAAAGCCTTCAGTGTCGTTCTTTGCTCTTTTTTAATGAAGAAATACTCTCCAGTTCTGATATAACTGATGCTATTGCAGCATCCACGCTAACCTCTTTAGAGGTCGATGTTTTGAACGAAGCAGCTGCCTCTCCGTGTCGTCACGTCACACACACACCGAGACCACGTCCACAGCTGCCACTAGCTCCTCACGGGACACTGATTGGTTACAATGCATTACTTGAAGCCTGATGAGATGGATTCCTCGCTGATGTCATGCAATGTAAGTATGAACACACTACATACTCAAAACCTGCTTAATGTGTAGTATAATTTGGTATATAGCTTAGTGTGTTATATATATATACAATACGTTGCTGTATATATATATATATATATATAGGTAATTTCCAGTACAGGAACCAATAACCAAAAGCTTCCCATAACCTGAAACCTGTAAGAATCCACTGAGGTGAAGTTTATTAGTTATGCTTTGTTTACCACTTTACTTTGAAAAACTGTATGGCGACACTGGACCAACGTTAGAATTTTTTACGCTAGTTGATAGGCGAGTGTGCATAGTGCTGTTGTGGGAGAGACACCAATGGAAAAGTGGCGCTTATATAGCTTTTTCTTTGACGTTTGCATGTGGTGACTTTCGACAGAATGTGTCCAAAAAGAAAGTATATGAGACCTGCGCCAAACCAGCTCCCTCCCCGTTGACCAGCTCTCCAGAGACGCGTTCGTCCCTCGGGACACGCTGGCTGCTGCCAATCCCCCTCTCTCTCTCCTCCGTGCCGTCAAAAAAAGCAAAACATCCCATCGCTTGATGTTCAAATGAATTTTAAATTTAGAAGACGAGGAGGTGACCATTGTGATCATTTCTGAGCGTTTTTTTTCTTCTTCAAGCAAATATATAGCGATGCAGAGTTTGGCCATGCTGCCCACTTCTAAGTGAAAGAAATTGGTCACTATTTGAAGTGTAACATGATTTGGAAAATACTAACGCTAGCCAAGAGTTACTTGGAAACGTAATTGAACTGTAACGTTCTCCTAACACCTCCCCACTCTGTGCAAACAATCTACAGTGAACACTGACAAATCCATAACATTGCAGCAGAACCCACGTCGGTAATACTGAATCAGAATATGTATGCATGTATACGTATATTGAAACGCTTCCTTGCACTGCTTATCTAAACACATGTCCTGCGTTGTTAATTGAGGAGTTTGCAGTGTTTCAGACCAGCTATTGTCCCCAAGAGTAGCCGGATAAACCTGGAGTTAGAACAACCTCCTGTCAAAATTTAGGGTCAGGAACTCGTCCCACAGCGGGGCACAGTGAAGCCAAAGCAGAACCCATGACGATTTCTACAGTTAACTACACACAAGTTAAGGGTCGTTAAGTTTGTGTAGTGGAAAAGGCCTAATATATGTGTCAGACCTGTGATACACCAGCAATTTGTGCAGGGTGTACCCAGCCACTCGACCAGGCTAGGCATTAACTGGGATAAGCTCCAGCCTTTGGCAATCCTGCACGGGATAAACAGAAGGGGATGGTTTGTCACTCACTGTGAAAAGCAGGAGATTGTCAGTTTTTTGTCTGGAAAGTTCGTAAATTAAAATAATGATATGTGTGTCACACTGCTTTTGGTGTGATCAGCTACCGTTAATAAAGAAAATACCCCTCAAAACAGCAGTCATACCTGCTTTGATGCTATTTTCTAAAATACCTGCATGTCAATAATTCCCTTAGATGGCAGATGGCATCCATCACTGTTGTGTTGTGAGAAACGTTTATCTGAAATAGAAAGGCAACACCAAAGGTCCACGACTCTGCTTGTTCGTCATTAGAAACTCAATCTGGTATTTTCAAGTGAAGTGCCTGCAGCGTGTGACAATGGGATCATCAGAAGAGCACACTAAGCTGTCCGTACTTTCTGAGAGACATTGGTACTGTGCAACATTTCAGATCAATGTGACTTAGTGGTGTGACGACGATGAAGGGGAAGGTCAACTTAAAGAAATCTGTCCATTCTGAATTGTAGATCCAATCTTCAAAAAATGACCTTCGAGAGGGATCTCTGCTAATGCACCTATTGAAGCCCTCTGATGTGCTCTTGCATTGTCTCATTCTTCTCTCCCAGCCTTGCTAATCAAATTATCACTAAATATTTTCTCCCTTTTTTTGACAAAAACGTGGATGGTTGTGAAGGTCATTTATCATAGCGGTGACGGCCTAATGCTATCAGCTCCTGCTGCAGGTTTTAATCATCCCCTTATGGATAAAGCTGGTGGTACATTATCCAATACTGCACATCTTGCAGAGTAGGAAATGTTATTAAAAAAGTTGCAAAGCTGGTAGATTGTGAGACTTGCTAACTGCAGAGGAGCTCTCGGTTTCAATCTCTGAGTGCTGCATATCCAAGAGCACAATGAGAACGGTGTATCATCAGAGCTGAAACTCCAATAACCTCCAAAACCAGCCAGGGAAGCAAGCTCATGTATCATATCATATAGCACACCAAACCTGAGCCTAGCACTTAAAGTTAAATTACCTGAGCACAAAAATGGAATAGCATTTTAGCGAGAAACAGCAATCCTATCGTCCTGGTATATAATGAGGCACATCTTGCTGAAACACTACTGGAATTGCTGTGTTTGCTTTGAGTCATTCAATGGAGTGAAGGTGGGTTTTTTTCACTCTGAAATGCATTGTCTGAGCCAGTGGGACCACAGGCCTAATTCAGGAATGCTTCACTCCATTTCTTATAATTGGCTCATAAAAGAGAAAAATCAGAAATCCCTCATGTCTCATAAACAAAACATGTGAAGGCCAAACCTAGCAGGATTTCAGAAATGATATTTGTGTGTGTTATCAACAGTTTTGGTCTCATTTTGGTATCTGTTGGAGGCACTGGAGGCACACTGCAACCTAAAGAGTCATTAAGAGAAGTGTTGCCTCGTCGGGGCGGCTGAGCTCCTTGAAAAAATGGAGGTAGAAACAAAGGATTTGAATATTTCAGCAAGAAGAGAACAGATGGATGGATGCAAGTTAAACTGAAACCTCTTGGGCTCGGTTTTTATGCCAGAGCATTGTTAGCTTTTGCACAAACAGTGACGATGCACCGGCGCTCATTTTGGTAATTTCCTGGCTCCCGACATGCCTGGGTGGGGGGGATGTGGTAGTGCCGGTTGTGTTTGTGCAGAACAGGTGGCACAGTGCAACTTTGGTGCTCATTTTGGCATTAAATTACACTTGTGTTTCTGTCTGTTTAGACCACCTGTCATTGGAAACAAAAATGGCTTAAAACTACATAAGAAACATACTGTAAATACACGCTGTGGTCGGTTGCCAGCAACCCCGGGTCAAACCCATAATGTAACATTTCCCTTTTGCATGTAGCCTAATAGATGAATGAGCGCTTTTATCCAAAGTCAAACTTTCAAACGTTCACACACATTATCTTTAAGGAGCAAATTAGGAGCCGCAGCCACCCACAGCTAGAATGGCAGCTACCAAAAAATGAGCTTGGAGCACCTTACATATAAAATAGACACAGGCCTTCGAAGTGATTTAAATATTAAAGAATATTAAAGTGCTGGTACGCATAACAGGGCTCACAAATAAATGATAAGGTGGCATAAACTTACCGTCATTGCTAACAGCATGAATCAAAAGTTAGCCTCACTAAAGCAAAGTAATGGAAGTCGCACGCGCAATTTGAAATTCAACTCTGAAGATGAATGCGTTCACTCATGGCCCGTTGCCACTAAATGATGCAACCCCCCCTGTCCACTCACTCATGCCATGGACACTACTTTCTTTTGTTCCATTGTGGGACATTACAGGCACTATTACTACTAACGGGTAGCGATTTCAGCCAAAGGCTCCTTAATATATTCCCCTTTGGCTCTACTCAACCCCTTCTCATTCCCAACTCGTCGCTTGGTCAGGACCCCTTGACGTCACTTTCTAATGCACTGTGTAGCCCTCCAACTGGAACTATGACACTCCGCTGCGGTCGCAGTAAACACGTGGTTAACGGTGTTGATTCTAACAAAGAAAACTTGGTTAGGTCTAGAAAAAAGGTCATGGTTTGGGTTAATATAACTTAAAATAACACACACACGGCGGCCTCCTGGGTGAAAGTCCTGTGTTTGTTTGACCCATCCATCTACCCTCAACAGGGGACTCCCTCCGTCTGTCAACACACTTCAGGAGCACTTGCACTGCGCGTCTCATATTGCCGTGGGTTGCTTTACATTCTAGTTACTTGAAATCCCGGTGCGTCTCATACAGACGCTAAAGGGCGCCCCGGGGATGAGACCAGGCTGCTCTATCATATGCTTCCTACAATGTGCCTGATTTAAAGTCCTCTTAATAAGGCAGGAGCTGATCCTTTTCCCTCTCTGTGTATCTCTCTCTCTCTCTCTCTCTTTCTCACTTTATTTTTCTCTCTCTCTCTCTATCTATTTTTCTTATTATGTCACCTTGAGATTGTCCTTACATTTGTTGAAAAATAAAGGAGTTTATAAATATTTTCTGTCTCTCTTTCTCTCTCTATTTGTCTTCAACACAGGCACCAAAAATGTTTGTCTCAATGCTAATATATGTACTATTTATCCACATTTTGTGGAACCAAAATTGCTGCCTGGATTATGATAAGTGAAGGAAGTGTTGTGTTTTTTGAGGGGGATGCTTGACAAAGCGCTGGACTTTGAAATACTGTAACTTCACACCAGGTTGAACGGCAGTGTTTTGCTGCCCTTTCACCCCTGACCACACCCAGCGTCACTGATCGCTGCGTTTAAATCTGTAATCACACCCAACGTCCTGGACTCCACCTGTACATCTCTGCAGCTGAGAGGACAGCAACTGGAGGTCAACAACAACAAGATTTGCAGGTTGACTTTAAGGACTCTTTAACTTAACCAAGTGCTTTGAGTGCCCAAACTATTCCAAATAAAATTTAATTACTCTTTAGTTGTTGTGAGCAAATATTGTAACTCAACATTTTATGAACTCCTAGATACGTTCTAAGAGTTAGATAGAATTACAGTCTATCTATCTATGCTATTTGGATTTTAATTACTTTGGGGACACTAATTTGTCGTTTATTCAGTATTGATTATAGTGTGCCAGACTCTTAAATGATAGTTAGGATTAATATTTACACGTGTCCTCGGGCTCAGTGTTAAATCTGAGGACTCAGCTTCCCCGAGTGAGACACTAAGCTCCCTCAAAGGCACCATTTGTGGGGGGTTTTCGATTGGATCTTACACAGTAATTGGCAATTTGTGCCACTCGTCCTTACTACCATGAGTTATTTTACAATGTATTTTCAATAGAAATGATGTGCTGTTATGCAGAATCTCTCACATACACACTTATTGAACACATATAGTTATGGTCCAAGGTTTCACTAAAAAGCCACACTGTAATTCGCTGCAGCTATGGGCTACATTTATCACTTGTAGAATTTGCTGTAACTGAGGCTGCTGAGGCTGGATTGGTTTATTCTGCAGTACTGGGGGAAACTTTATGCAGAAGTAGTGGAAAAAATTTTTTTTCCAGAGTGGAAAAAAGAGGTAGCGTTTTTTTTACCATTGATGCCCATTAACATCTCACTGTTCAATGACTGTGCAACAACGAGTTAAAACAGTCACAAGCTTTAGAGCCACTAAAAATATCCTAGCAGCAAACAGATCCAAACTGTGTGAAATCTTGAGAAAAAAAAAAAAATAGCCTTGGAAATAAATCATTGCTTTTCATGCCAGACAAATATGACTAGCAGAGTCCTGCCAATTTTCCTGCTGCAAGCATCAATCTCGGGTTGGTGAAGATTGAGATGAGACTGTGGAATTTTAAACGGTAACTGGATGAGATAATCACACATTTTGAGATTGCTCTTTTTGAAGAGGCTCCGAAGTTGCTTGAGGAGTGCTCTGCAAACTGTAATAGCGTGTAAAGCTTTTGGAGACAAATTTGCATGTTGCTGGCTTGAAGTAACAGAGAAAAATACCGGTAATACTGTATTTTTCCCCGGGCTTAAGGAAAGATTTCGGTCGAGAGCATGATATATCAATAACTACTAAGCAGGTAGTCATTTCATGGCCACCAGAGGCCAAAACCTTTATCATTTTGGTAACGTTTTTGACCTTTCCTAGCCCCAGAAACTGGTCAGAAGTTCACAGTCACTAGCACTTTGCTTCACAACAAGGTATTTATTAATCCACCAGTCAGATTTCCATGACATATGCTGTGAATTTGTTTGACCTCGAGAATGAACCGTGATGATTTTGGTAACTCCTTGATCTTTCTTCAGTGGCACCATCTGGCTTTAATGTTTACACAAAGCAAAGATACATTCTGTTCACATTCAAGCTGCCCAGAGAATAAACCCTTTTCATTTTTCCAAACTCCTTTTCCTCTGGTGCCACCCTAAAGATAAAAAAAAAAAGCAGTCATGCTCCCAAGGGGATAGACGATTGGATTTTGACCATGGCCTTTCGTCTACCGTCGCTATAAGGACAAACTTTATATTTTCACCCCTAGTTCTAAGAAATCTCTTGGCAATACTCTTGTAATACACTGAAATTATAAGGTGCTTAATTTCGCAAACTATGGGTCACTCGTATGCACTTTGTTTGAAATGCTCTGATTGTCAGAACTCAAACGTATGAGGTTTGCCTGATAAGTGCACGTGATCGACAGCATGCAGGATCTTTTGGCTCTTTTACGGTCAGTTTTTTTTTTTTATTTGACCCATCTGTCTATAAGATTTTCTAGTGTTCAAGGACTTTGAAGTAAGCATTGAAACCTTTCAATTTCTCTTCGGAGCTTTGCTACAAAATCCCCAGGGCATTCTCAGGACAATGCACACATCACAACATAATTACAGCCTAGTATAGCAAAGGATTGAGAGAGGCTAGAGATGGTGAGATCAATATTCTTTGGACAGAGCGTTGCTTACTGCTCAGCACATCACAGCTTGAGTTTAGTTCAAAAACGTCCTTAATTCCTGTCAGTGTCAGAAAAGACACTAAAGGAATAGGAGGTGAAGCCATGGTGTCTCGGTGAGTGCTGGTGAAATGTCATCATGTGACTCTCTGTGATTGTGATTGTTACTGAAAGAACTTTTCATGTTTAATACACAATCTTTAGGCCGAACAGCTGAAATGTTCCCACAATTTATACATATATATATAGGAAAATTCCAGCTAAAATCATTGCTCACATATTGATCCCGCTATTTGAAGAAACAGCATAGGTTTGGAAAACAGTTCATTAAGGTTAAATGGTAAAAAGAAAAAGGATGAATATATAAAACATCATAAAGGAGTAACTCGTTTAACAGAACTCCTCTGGTAATTTCCTTTCTTTGTGTTGCTGCTTTGTGCAGCCTCCACTGATGGTCAGGTGTGATTGTTGCCATTCATCATTTTCCACCTGCTTGAGCCTGAGCCACATTCATCACTTCCCACCTGCCTGAGCAGAGCTGGGCTGCAGAATCACAGACCTGAGTGGGAAACAGAAAATCACAGTGATTGAATGTCAAGGGAAGCAGATGTCAAACTGGTGTTGGCCTGGAATGACACACGGGGCCCTCGCTTTTCCCCTGTCACTTTAAACTGGTAAGTGACCTTCAAAATAGAAACGCTGCAGCGTTACTGCTGTGCTGTCACAGCCTGATGGTGAATTCTGACGGATGAGAAGTGAGGTACTGAGGCTTTCAGAAAGCACTCAGATCATTAAGGTGTGACCACTGGCAGCAATAGTGAGACGCTGTCTCAAGACCATAAAGGCCTTGATGAATTTGTTACGCATAAAACCGTGTCGACCGGTGATATTCCAAAATGCCATTATCGTTTTAATATGTAATTAATAAAACAAGCTAACAAACAAAAAACAATTGAGACTTCTATGTTGTGCATTCTGATGCAATTATATTGTATAATCATCTATTATAATGAAACATAAACACAGGCCTAGTACAAACAGGTGACGAACAAGACAAATTAGACAGACATATGTGTAACAAAATAACAGACATGAAACGATTTGAATATGATACAGATTTTTAGTTGTATTGGTACTGCGATTATTGAAAGTTTTTTGTGTGAAGGTATTGTGTGTGTTAGTGTAAGTGGTTCATATATATTCATACATGCCCGACTGTGATCAGAGGAAAGTGCAAGAATGTGTAAGAATGTGTAAAATACATTAAATACATAGGTGCACACATACACGCATTGTGTATTTAATATATTCATTCTAATAGAAATAATAGCTATTTGGATTTTGCGGGGGTTCAGTGCAGCCCGGGAAGAAGGCTGTGGATGTGGGCTTTTTGTCTCCTTATATTTAGTTTTCTTATCTTTCTCTCATGGGTGTCATTGCTTTGGGCCGCCCCAGACCTTTAAGAAGGAGCAGGTCCACTGCAGGTCATCATCCCCAGCTTCTCACATCATGCTGGCCCCAGACCCTCTGGGAGGGAGCCGGTGAGTTATTGTACTTGTGTTATTTTTCATTTCTTTCCAAGTTTTCTGTTGATAAGGAAATTAAATAATTTAAAGAAAAAATGAAACACAACAACTCTATTCTTTTGAAAAAGCCATCTTGTTGTCGTCAGTGCAACGTGGTTCGGCAGCTAACTCTCAAAACTCATGATCAAAGAGATAAGATGAGATCAAAGATATTCACCGTGACAGATTATTTTTATCTGAGGATTGTTTCAAGCATCTGCACCGTATAGCAGACTATAGGGGCAGCTGTTTTTTTTTTTTCAAGATCCCCAGTATAATCGTTACTGACTCCAATTAAGTAAAGCCAACAGAAAACACAGCCATACGCAAAATATTAAAACGCTATATCTTACAAAAAAAAAAAACCAGAAAGCATCCTACCTGGATGAACCCTACAAAGTAGTATTTACAAAGCGTATGGTTTGAAATGGCATATTTAATGTGGAATAACGTCTGAGGAGGAAATGTCAATATCTCATGAAGGCAACGCTGTGTCCTGGAAATGATGTTTATTCATTAATAATTTGTTTTCCAAAATACATTTTGAATGAAAGATAATTGGTGCCTGGATTTGGTTCAGTGGCAATGACTTTCCTAATAAAAGACGTGCTATGGTTTTGTATGACACAGAAGGAATAGATAGGACATTGACCTCAGAGACGGAGACTCCTGTCTGCTTGGGTTTTGGTTCAATTTTAATAAAGTGTCTCTGGTGTGTCTCATGCATCAAGTTAGTGTTGACTGTTTCAATATTTATTAAAGATCACGATCTTCCCCTAACTTTAACCACGTTCCATGAGTGCAACACAACGATAAAAATGTTAATCACGCTTAAATTGCTACGAGCAGATGTTGTAGGGAAGACAACTGAAATGTATCACCAGTGAACATTTTTCCAGATACGATTTGGCAGTTTCTAAATTATATTGATTAAAAAGATTGTAATTGGGGCGACATCACATTTCTCTCACAACACATTTGAGGATGGAAATTACTTTAAAAAAGTGTATTTCAAGAAGACATGATTGGATAAAAGAAGGACGAGATGACTTATTGATATTAATATATATAACAGGAACAAGAAAATAAGTAAAAGCTCCACTCACGATAGAATCATACTTCAATTTGTCCCATTAACCACCAGCACCAGCTTGACCTCCGACATTTATCTGACGCACATAGTCTAATTAGCCAGAGATACATAAAGAAATACAAAGTTCTGCTGTCACAGTCCAGTTAAATCAAAGCATAAGTGGGATGTGTGACCCGTGCAAAATTAGAAGAAAAAGCAATTTTGCCAGATCCTTGACATCCGCGATCCGTAAATCGACCACTGCCCTACATTTAATCGTTTCATTCATGTTTATGAATCGGATTAAGTAGACTGTAATCCACATTCCCATACTTTTTATTCTGCACAGAGTAATTTCCAGCCGCACACTTTGCAGTGATGCAGTATCCCCCACTGTGATGACCTCTCTCTGTTGTTGTGTTATCATGTCACTTGTAATGTGATATGGCTGTATGCCCTACTGTCACTGATCTTCAGCCCTTCAGAATAATGATGATGATATATGGGTGTTTGTGCAGTGGGGTCCTCTGAAACCTGTGAACTGTGCTTCTCAATCTCTGTCCATCTTGTTGTTATTTAACAGCACCTCAGAGAGATTGCCTGCCTGTTAGACAGGAGGTCACTGCTGTGATCTGAACAACAGATTGCACGATATTTGTTCTTCGGAAATGTGGGAAACCAAAAGGCCTTTTTTCTTTACACAGCAGGCATGTCGACTCATCATCGCGGGAAAAGCACAGGTGTCACTAATAACATTAACGATGGCTCTTGTTGTATCCCAGTGTGCTAGTAAGCCGTGACATTGAGCCCGCGTGCACAACATTTGTTTCGTAAAGGTTGCGATGAGGCTCAGTTTCAGTTGCAATATGTACGATACATAAACGTTTTGAGTCATGCATCAGAAAATAGTTTTAAAAGAAAGGAAAAAATACGCATATGTGTAGATACATAATAACATATGTACAATAACATTTCTAAACATAAGAAATGACACATCAACTCATCTTAACTCATAACTGAAATATACTGTATATACAAGTAAAATAGTGATAATAACATTTAACATATTACTCCTTTGAGTGGTAACGAATTAAGCCAATTCCCCGGGCTCTTCATTGCTGCCCTTTTGCATCCATCCGCCATCCGCCCTCGTACTTTCCCTCCTTTCCCTACACCTGACCGCCCCACCCATCGACACACCTGTGTCCACCTGCCCTCATCAGCCCCGCAGCACACATACCAGCCGGCTTTATCTCAGTCAGTTGTCATGTGACTGTCTTCCGGCCACCCGAACATGAATCAGAATCAGATATCTTTAGATTTGCATACAATGGAAATGTGTCTTGGCATATAGGACAACACAAACCGTGTGCAGTTGGCGTGCGGGCTGTGTCTGTATCACGAGGATGACGATGAGTCCGGTGACCTTTGGGTGTTGGGTAGTGGAGAGGATTTGAAAGTTTGACGCAAGCTGCTAAATAACAGACAAGGATAGAAAGGGAAAAAAAAAACAAACAGTGAAGCAGTAGAGCAGCAACAAAAGGATAGGAGACATTGTGCTTCGGAAAGACACTAGTTCAGATGTCGCACCTCAACTTGAACCAGACCAGCATCTAAGAGCCTGCCTAATCTCCACTTGGGCGCTACACCATCAGCAAGTGCATGACAGAGACCCGGTGGCGGGTTCGGTCCAATTTATCTATCGCTTTTTAATTATTTCTAACATTTCTCCATGACAGTACATTTAGCTAACACCTTTAGCTAACACCTTTGGATAATTAATCACTGAACTGTCCCTGTATGTCTCTACTCTCTACATTTTGGTCTTTCCTTGCTCTGCTGCCCGAATACACCCCCGGTGACAAAAAAATGTCGACACTGTGCCAACCAAGCCGGGTAGTTAGGACGCACGCCACTTGGCTGCAAATGCCCTTGACATCGAGTCCGTGGTTCAACTCCCGGCTGGAAGGACTGTTTGCTGCATGCCATTACCCTCCAAAAAATAATGTTGACACTGACAAATAATTATCGGAGCAAAGGTCTAGAGAGAGATGCTGTGCACGAACTTAAAATCTACGGCACCAAATGCCAAGCTCCAGGAAAAAAAGTCTTGGCGTGCTTCTAGACCCAGATTTGAATTTTGAATCTCACATCAGTAAATCAAAAATGGCTTTTTTTACCACCTTGGAAATATTGCTGAAGTGCAACCGTTTCTCTCTCAGGCAGATACTGAGAGACTTATGCACACTTCTATTTCCAGCAGGCTTGATTACTGCCATGCTCTACTTTCTTGTCTTCGTAAAAAAAAAAAATAAAAAGCTGAGAATAAGCTACAGGTCGTGCAGAATGCAGCAGCACGTGTACTGACCAAAGAAAGAGAGCACACATCTCACCTGTCCTAAAGTCCCTTTGTTGGTTGCCTGTTCATTTTAGAATAGATTATAAGATCCATTTAGTAATTGGTTTACTTCATGGACTAGTGTCTGAATACTTGTCAGACATGCTCTCCATTTATGCTCCCCCTAGATCCCTCAGGTCCTCTGACATTGGCCTTTTAATTATTCCCAGGGTGAGGACAAAGACATAAGAGGAGGCAGCATTTAGTGTCCGTGGTCCTCGTCTCTGTAATAGCCTGCCAGACGTGCCGAGGGCGTCACAATCTGTAAAGACCTTTACAATACGAAATCTTAAAACATGTGTTTTTACCGTAGCATTTTCTTAATCTTAATCCACTGAATATGTATATTAATCTTTTATATACCCCCACTACTGTGCTACGTTTATCGTATTGTTGTATTTTCATAGTGTTGTCACGCACCTTGTAATTCTACAAGTGTATTGCACGAAAGGAGCAAAACAAATAAATAAAGTTTAAGTTTAAACTAGTATGACACGTGACGTGAAGCCTGGGTGCTAAAGGTGAAAACCTTCATGCCGACCTCCACAGCTTCACTCATTATATAAACCGCACATTACTGCTCTGCATTAGAACTGCATTCTGCCACTGACCGAAAACTACTCATGTCAAACAGTTGCACTTAGCAACAGGCTGCGCTTCTTACGTGTATGTACTGCGTGCACATAAAACGGTGCATCAAAAGATCGACTAACAAAGGGTGGAGGGCATATGGACGTGGTGGTTCTTGAAGAAGCTGCTTCCTTTGCCCTCTTTGGCTGAAGTGAACCAAAATATACAATAAACAACAGCATCATATTCGTACGGTAAGTGATGTTGATGCTGCTGTCAATCTTGCGAAGAGAAATGAATCACCTTCCTTCATTTCTTTCAGCGGCTGAATTGAGGGGGAGTGAAGGTGATTCACTCATCAGTTATGGATAACTTGTATATTTACTTGAATATTGTATCGCATAACTGGCTCGTTTGTAAGTTGGTTTTAATTAAAAGAGTGCGTTGTGTGAGTGTGTGTTTGCGTTTGTGGCCATGGTCACTGTATTGTACTTTGTTGTACTGTTTCGAATGTAATGCAATGTCAATATTCATATCCATAATGTAGATTTCATCACTGATATATCGACAGTCATCGTCACTTAATACCTCAGGCTATTGACCATCAGCGAGGGTTAACGTAGCTGTTTGCTGAGGAGACACGTGCCATAGAAACTAGGTAATGATAAGGTTCGTATTATAACTGTAAACGGGTTCAAATAAAATAGCTTAATTGGCTTTGTCTGAATTAAGATTTAAATTTGCTATTTGGTTATTTATTCTTACATACTGGAGATGCATATTGGTGTTTGCTATAACTTTCTGTAATATGTTTTTCTTCCTGTTTTAAAGTTCTCTGACCGGTGTCATATGCCTGGGCTCTATTTTTTACTTCCCTGCCAAAAGTTTGTTTCAATGCAGTCTTCATTAGGAAAAAAAAAAAAAAAAGGTTGCATGTTTTGGTGTCCATTTTGACATGAAATTGGTCTTGTGCTCAAACCAAATTTGATGCCAAAGCCTTCAGTCTGGCCTTCAGTCAGTAGTTGTGTGCTGTAATAACCTTGAGTTTTGAACATGTCAATCATCCTTGGCAGGGATGTTTGGCATGAACAGCCTTTATACAACAAACTAGACTGATGATGCTTCTATACACACAGACTTCTACTCTCCAAAGCCTTTTCTTTGTCTGAGCTTCGGGGCTTTGGAAAGAGATTGACTGCTGCTGCAGCTGTTGACAGACTACATTCTCCCTGCAGCTGCTGGGAAAGCACAGAAGAAGTAATGTGACATCCTTTCTCTGGCTGCCAGAAGATGCCTGGAACTACAGAGAGCTTTTTCATCTCTTACCCTGAAACCAACAGCACCTCCCTGCAGCCTTTCCTGTCCCAACTAATGCGTTTCAGCTTCACACTTTGATCATCTCTCATTGTCGTCCATCCTTTTGAACCGCAACTAATTGTTTTTTGCCTCTGTGGACTATCCATGTTTTTCACATTGGCGTGCTGTTTCTTTGATTCCAACACCCGTGGTATCCAGATTTACTTGTTTGTTGATGTATAAATCTCTCATCAACCCAGTGGAAGCTGGATCTCTGCGAGAAAGCGGTCAATTGAGTCATATTATTGTAACATTTTAAAGTAGCAATTTGAGAAGAGCAGATTTCCAAAGACACAAAATGACTCGAACAATAAATAATATGCATAAAAATCTATATTTTTTTTAACTCTAATATTTTCATATACGGACAAAAGTTGAGATACCCCGTATTAATAATTCTAGCCTCTAGCACGGACAGAAAATATGAGTCCAGCTGTGCTTTAAATTCACCTTTCAGTGATTTACACGCCCACGCTCTTATTTTCAAACAATATTATTATTGCTGTAACTATGACGACAAAGCTCCCCTAACCTTAGCGCAGTAGGTATTTTAAGCAAAACCGCAATGTTTCCCTACACACCAAGATGTGTTTGTGCTTAAACCTATGTCAAAAGATGATTTATTTTTCAGCAGTGATATGTAACAGTATTTGCAAAGCACAGCCAAATGATGTCGTGTGTTGCCTTTTAATCTTGAGGAATTGGTACTTTTCTTGTTTCCAATAATTTGGGGTTGGATTATACGGAGTTTCTCTGATTGGGTCATTTATTTCGGCTCCTCCGCAGTATCCATGTACGCAGTATGCAAAACATGAGTTTAGCACTCATAGGGTCATTTTAGCGTTACCTCACAATCGTCAAGAATCTGCTTGTCGTGTGAGTCATACGGAGCCATATGATGATGCTGTTCACAGATAAATAAATAAACTGTTCAGCTTCAATGTACAACAGATGTCACGCAGTTATTCCACACGGCCCCTTTATTTGTTTTCACAGAAGCTCGGGTAATCTTTAAGAGTGGAAACAATGCATTAATGTTTCCTATTTCAAAATGTCTCTCCGTGGTCTTAATCAATTCACCTTTTGTCCAAAGGAGAGAAAAAAAAACGCAGGTAGACAGTTATTGACCTAATCAGCCATAGAGAGGGTTGTACGGACGCAGCCTGCAGGGAGACTCGCTGGTGGTCTTTACAAAGCTCTGCTGGAGATTGAAAAATACATTAAAAAAGGAATTACTTATATCTTAGCTTTAGGCCAACATATACTACTGTTGACAGAAGTAGCACCTCGTTTTACATTTCACACATTGTTTTTTCCATCATGTTGATCGTTAGTCATGTGTAAATTGATATATTCTTTGATAACCAGACTTGAAAGACCATTTATAGCAATTACTAGCCGACAGCGACGCCGGTATTGTTCTCCGCTTTGAGTCTGTCTGTGAGTCAAAATGTGCTCTTGGAGACTCCTACTGTACGTACCACAGAGGCCGTTCGAGTAATTTAGGTGTTTTTACTTCTGTCCGTCTGTCTGTGGCAGTGCAGCGATCATATTCATTTTAAAACTTTAAAAAAAAAAAATAATAATCTTTATAGTTTGACTTAACGAGCATGAAGGCTGAAAAAGTCTTCCATAAAACAAATTCTATATACTAGAGCACTTTTGTTCTTTAGATAATTCAAAACACATTAAGTGACTCACTATTTTACTTTGAAGGGAAAATAAATGAAAACCAAAGGATTTTTTTTCCCCTTTGTGGATAAATTAAAAGACTGCAGCCTGCTCGCTTGCACCACAATTATCATTCCTCTGTGTCTGTAAACAAAATCATTAGAGGGCCGTTGTAGACGTCTGTAGTCTGTGTAATAGGGCCACTGATTACTTGTTTTGGTGTTAGCAAAGACATCAGCCTATTGGCATTAGCGCTGGGTAGAACCAGGCCTGATCAATTTTTCTGTTAATGGGTTCTCCACCCCTCTCTTCTCCTCTTATTTCTTTATTCCTCTCTGCTGTCTGCTGAGCTTGCTCTTCTGCATCTTTGCAGGAAAAAAAGATAATGAACAGGAGCTAAACTGGCTCGCGTGAACCTTTAAAGGTCACATAATATCCTGGCAAACAGCCACAGAACATTATAACCACTGCTGTTGTACTTTTCATTTCGTAGCGTCAGGTTGATCTACCGAGAATCCGAGCATCATGAACAATATTTTACTGAGTGATCATCATTTGAAACCGTATTTGTTATGATTAATGTGCCTTCTCAAAGTCGCGGAACAAAATATGAGCCTTTTTTCTTATGAAAATAGTATCCAGGGAGTATCGTTTTTCACGTGTTGACTGGTTATTTTCTTTGAGAAATGAAAACCCGCCGTTTTTTTGCTCTCGCTCTTTCCTGCACGCGCACACACACACACAAACGCGCACGCACGCACACACACACACGCGCGCGCGGCGAAGAAACAGGTTTAATCTATGACTATGCGATCAGTACACTGCATACTTACTATTCATGGTGTCAAGAGTTTGATAAAATCCCAGCTACACTTCAAGTACAACGTTTGAGGGTTTTTCTTTTCCATTAGTTTTTTTATCAGCTAAGTTTTTCTTTTTCTCTTTTAACCTGACTTACCATATCTAACAGGTGTACATGACACAGTGGCTGTTTCCCCAGCCGTCTTAACAGTGTGATGTGTGGAGCGCCGTGGGCTGCTGTAAGCAGATATTGTTGGTGATACATGAACAGCGGCTCAGCGGCAGCCTGCTCTGAGCTCCTGCAGTGTTTGTCCACAGGGGGAAAACAGATGAGGTTGACTCAGGGGTCATCAGCTCCTTCTGGGCAGGACGGAGCTGATCATTCTCCTCCTGTGCCGCTCCACTGCTCAACGATCGCATCACAATGCCAAAACTATGAGGCGAAGAAACACGGAAGCCCTTTTTCCACCCACTGTTCTGCCTGCAGGACGGTAACTATGAACTTTCGAGGACTGCTTGTATAATGAACATGAATATATACGTGTAATATATTTCTGTATATTCCCATCCTTTCTCTCATTGTGGTCATTTCCTGTTGTAAAAAAAGACTCCAATGTGCAGAAGAGTACACAACTGAAAATAGGTCATTTTTCTTGGGTCAACATTGATGTTATGCACCGCTAAGAGAATCAAGCTCAAATGCCCCAGTTACAGTAAATCGCTGCCAACCGCCGCGTTAACTTAAGGTTAACTTTTCCCCTTCAAGGCACAATGAGTGGAATTCCGTAAAAACGATATATAGACTCAATACACAAACATTCCCGAGAGCCTGCTGCCCTGTTAGAGACGTTTCTGGGTGGCCACCTCTATAAAAACGTAAGGACAGATGCAAATATAGAGAGGCGAAGACGGCAAGTTCCTTGGCTTTCACCAGCTGGCGAGCACCGTTACCCTCGTTGAGTCGGGCAGCAGGGACCCTTAAATGATGTGACGCCATGATGGGGTCCAATCTGCAAAGACTATTCACGTTTCTCATCCTTTTGTGCTAGAAAAATATTTGTCACTCAGAATGAATTCTCTCCTGATTAAAATGTGCTTAAAAATAAAAAGGAGAAGGTTTAAGTCGAATTAACTTGAAATTGATCAAACATCATACAAATCATACATTTCCTCAAGGGAGTACAAAGTACAATATTTATTTATTTATTTAAATGAGCTTGAACAGCTTGAAATAATCACCGAAATTCTTTGCGCGAACAATTATTTTTTTTACTGTCGAGATGGTTTTTTTCCCCTTTGCAAAATAAATGATATGTATGCAAGGAACGTGCGCTAAATATCTCTGTCTCTAAAAAAACTGCACTAGACTTTCCATTGAAGCGACGCGTTCAGAACAGACCTGAGGTGTGTCAAGAGCATCGCAGAAAGGTTCCATCTTGTCAGACTGCCATCGTAACTTGTACAGAAAAATGAGTCAGGATCTGTTTGAAGCACAAAGCCAACATGTCAAATGGCCGCTGTGGTTACAGAGTAGAGTGCACGTCTGAAAGCTGTGCATTCAACTGTACACAAAGCTTTTCACAACTCTTCGACCGAATCATCCTCTGAGGAAAATTCATCAACAGCATTTTTCTTCAGATATTCTCTACATCTCTGCAACTCCAAATATAGATGCTGCGCGTTTGCTGGCTCTGTGTGCATAAAATGATTAGAGAAACGCTCTCATGTATAGATGTATATTAACGACCGAGTTCCTCCACACACATTACTCTGGCACATCAAATCCTCAAAATAAATTGATTGATTTACTCTGCAATTCCTGGGCTGCTCTGGATCTACTTGCATGGGGATTCAACTCGTCTTTTTTAACTGGCGAACAGACTCCCAACATCTAAAATCTGCCCAGATGAAATCTATCAACGAGTCTCCCGGTCAAAATGACCCGAAACAGCCTTTTGATGTAAAAATCTGCACTGACATTTCACCACACAGCATTGTGTGTGCGCAGGTGAGGATTAAGTAACTGAAATGTGCTCAGTAGAAATTCTGACAGGCAGTGTGAAAGAAAAAAAAACAACAACTTTTGCAACATAAGAAACTACTTTGCGAATATTGAACCGTGAACCGAGCAGTGAATGCTTTGTGCACGTGTAAAATAGTAATAGATAAGTTATGTAAAAAGAAAATACAAAGTACATGAAATAGAATGAAACACTGTAAAAACAGCACAACAGACAGCTAGCGGCGGGTGAGCTGTGACGGCACCCACCTGTCACTCACTAATTATGCTTAACTTTAAGACTCAACATAAAGTGCTTGTTATAGTAACAGGTGAGATGTATAAAATCCACCCTTCGCATAGTTGCCATGAGTATAGTTGTCGTAAAACCGCTTTTTCGTACCAGGCTAATGACATGTTTATATCAGCTGTTGTTTAACATGTGGCTCTACGGGGAATAAGTGGCCATTCGAGGAACTGCAGTTTTAGGCACTTCCGCGTTGGCGCCGTTTCTCCAGCACCGGAGGTTGCCGCTTGATTAGTAGCAGTGCTTAAATAACTTTTCTGTGACTAATTGGAAGGCAGTGTAAAGATTTTAAAACTGGAGTAATGTGCTCTGTTCTCTGAGCCCTGGATAAAACTCTAGCAGCAGCGTTCTGAACGAGCTGCAGCTGCCTAATGGTCCCTTTGGGAAGAGCAGTTAATAGGCCATTACAATAGTCCACCCTACTGGAAATAAAAGCGTGGATAAGCTTCTCTTGGTCATTTTGGGACTCCAAACCCCTTGATTGCGGACATATCTTTAACAAGATTGAAGGCTGTTTAGTAATTCCTTTGATATGGCTGTTGAAAGCGAGATCTGAGTCTATTAGAACGTTGTATTGGGTTGCAGACCGACATGTCTGCTCCTTTTCACATGTTGGCTGTGAGCTTCACACCAGACACAAGACATCAGTGGCACATAAGCACCACTGATGCCCCCGACCTCCCTCCAGGCCATTACTGTCCTGAGAACCAGCGGTCCTGTCAGCAGCACAGCTCCTGAGAGGACAGCAGGCGGACAAATTGTCCAAACTTTTTACCAAGCTGACTGTTATCAGAGATTCCGAGGATGGAAATAGTCGATGACAGCTCGATGAAGAGTAGAGAAGAAGAAAATGTCACTCCCTGCAACCAGCAGAGCTCCACACCAGCACTTTTAAAAGCTTTCTTACCATCCTTAAAACAAAACAACAAAAAAACGTACCTTCAGCATAAATGTCAGATGATTTGAACAACAAATTTATCAGGAGACTTTCACATTTTATTTGCTGTATTTGGCCACCCTATTGTAAAAAAAAATAATAATAATACAATTTTATTTTCTATTTTTCTATCCGTCAAAGAAACCATTTTCTGCTGAAATACTATATATTGCACACTGCATGGAGACTACAAGGGAAGAAAGGTGCACGTCCTTCCCACTGTGACCATCTTTAATATAGTGTTGGTTTAAATCACTGAGGAATGATCTACCAGCTTATGTCTGTGATCATTTCACACACAATTGTTGGCTGTGTGGAGACAATTCCATTGTTTGGTCGTAATTCAAATAACTGTGAGAATACTTTATTATCCAAGGCCAAAGAGATGCATGAGAAGTACTTTTCATATAGTAGTTATATAAGTTCAATCAATGTTCTTTTATCTATAGAGCTGAAAGCAATTCAAAGGCCAGACTGGAACAGAATATGAGAGCATGTGTTCCAGAAAGAAAAAGGCTGTCAAATGAACGGCTGCAGAAGCATGGGGAACTGAAACTAAAAAGAAAATCATTTATAAGCTATTATTATAATGGCATGATTTGATGTACTTTGTACTTCTTTATCAATGCTAGTTCCCTTGTATCTTGTCGTCCATGCGCTCTACAGAGGTCTTTTTGATGAAGAGGCCACATCACAAAATGTACAGACTCTTTCACAAAGAAGTTCCTCAACCACAGCTGTTTGGACGAATGATATATTAATTATTTTTAAGAGTTTGTAAGTGATGTGGAAGTTCTGATTTAAGTGGTTGGACAGCTTTATCTGTCCTTCACAACATTGGGTTCCTTTCCCCTATTTTCACTACTAAGTACTCTTAATATAGTTCAGTGACTAAGTGTCTTTTGTACTCGACAGAGTCCAAAGAGGTCGCTTGAAATCTCATCGACACCTGAGCTTTGCCGGAGAATACACCCTGTAACGAGGGCCCTTATCTTTGTTCCCAAACCTCTCTCACAAACAAGTCCTGTTGACTTAGTGTCATCCCCCGAAGACACAGAGGTCTCTAAGCTTTTCACATTTTAGAGTAAACAAGAACAGATGAAAATGGTAGCAGGAGAAACAACACTCAATAACTTTTGTGGCTTTCTGCTGAATGCCGTTGGTTCCGTTCGGAGATATGTCTCGTTAGCGCCGAGAATGAAATGGTAAACGGCTCCATTTACATACGTTTTTGCCCAATCGATTTGACAATGTGCCAGTCATTCACCCACTCACACTCACACACACCTGGCTGTCCGACCATCCGGAGCAACTTTAGGGTTAGGGTTAGCGATGGCGACAATTTGGGGTTCAGTATTTTGCCCAAGGACACTTCAACGTGCGACAGGAGAAGCTGGGGATCAAACTGCCGAACCTGTGATTAATGGACGACCCACTGTACCTCCTGAGCCACCGGTGAGAGGAACTCTATTACTAATAGCGGCAGCAGTAGTAACAGGAGCAGTGGTAGTACTAGTAACACAGGGAATGATGAATTACCAACGGGCCAGAGCCGGCCCCAGGTTCACCGCATGTCAGTTTGTTTTAATTTTCTAATTGTCTCTTTGGGCAGGAATTTACATCACTTGCGTGCAAGATAAATATTAAAGGTGGCTGCTGCATTGTTTACCTGATCTAACAACATGTCCCCAGATTATGTTCGATGATGTTTTTTTTCTACGACCAACCTTTTAAGATTCTCGTCTTCCAGTTAGATTTAAGGAAAAATGGAGTTTATGGCAAATACATTGTGGTTCGGGTGGGATTAGGCAACTAAAACACTTGGATTAGTTCAGGGAAACCTTGTCGTCTTTGTTGCATAACACACAACAACTCAAACAAACCGATGTAGAATAAAGTGTTTGACTGTAACTTCAAAACATTTAATGGTTTTCAGTCATTCTAGCGTAGAAGTATTTCCCTTAAGTGCAAATCTGAGGTACTTCTACTTGAGTATTTCCATTTCATGCTACTCTATAATACCTCTGCATTTCAGAGGGAAATATTGTACTTTTTACTTCCTTATATTTCTGTTACTAATAGAAACTTTTGATGATCTTATGAGATATGATGCCCCTGTTATTAATAAGCCTACCCACTTGTAATTATAATACAAAATGATAAACTCAGCTCATCAAGAAATGTCTCCAGCTATCAGCTCCATGATGTTCAGAGGATCTATTCTGGAGATGTAAGTGAAAATGCAGAGCTGAGGGAAACAGGGCGAGACAGGGCTGGTGTCACTGTGAGTGAGATATTTTTTACTTTTTTATTCAGTGCGAATCCTCCGTATCGAGTCAGTACAAAATCCCCACTAAATTACTGTTATATATAAATGATTCCCCTGAGTCAGCATCTATTAATGTGGTCTTTTTCCAAGGATTCTTGCGCGTAATGCTTTTCCTTCCCTGTATCCTTAAATAGCAATATTGTATCATATATGTCTATTATTACTATTATTAAGTCTCAAATCAAGCTTGATTTGTACTGATTTGTTAAATCCAATTCACATTAAAGACATTTAACACATTCATTGTACTTGCATAATGCACAATGCATACAAATAAAAACTAAATACATGTTTACAACACATGCGAAATATGTCATCACACAACACAAACGAGAACTTCCTGTACCGTGGTAACAGACTACATGTTCATAAGTGTGAACAACGCAAACAAAAACAAAGAAATAGGTGTTGTTGGAACAGTGTGAAGTTTAATTCAAAAGTACTACTAGTCATTGGAGAGCTATTCACGCTTCCAAATGTTCACAAGTATAAAAAAATTGATAAAAAGACAGCTTGACATCTGTATTCTACTGAAATAAATTATTTTCAGAGGGACTGGCACAGCGACCTCCCTCTGTTAATTTCTACAATGTAAATGTGCCTATTCGCTTAAATACACAAGGTCGAGAAGCCATTAATCTCACTGCTGAACCGACTGAAATCATTTTTTACTTTTTTACCACCTTTATTTGGCTAGAGCCACCCTAATATACCACATGGAGCCGCGCAATGGGAGCAAAACGATGGGCTAAATTCCTTTCCAAAGGCCTCCGGGTCAAGTTAACTTTCTGGAGTGTTGACATTTTGCACTAATGAAAACGTAGCCTCAGAAAGAACACCGTACAACAGCGGTGTCAGGTACTGTTACAGGGGTAAAGGTTTCTGGTTGGTTTCGGTGAAGAAATCCCAAGAATAATAAATGTTCATCTATAATTAAGTACTTCACTACTGCAATATAATTGCTCAAATGACTAGGCAGCATTAGGAGCAGAGGGGTCAAATAATCATTTTACTACAGTAAAGTTCAGTTTTTCAATTATCTCTTAGTTTGCTATACAGCTAGAAATATTTTCATTTCAATTGACTCTGCTAACAAGGGTTGTCTGTGCCGTCAAAGCTTATTATAAGTAATTCTTCTGTGCCATAGAGCTATATTTTGGTCAAAAACAATTATATATCAAAAAATAAATGAGCCGCATCGTTGCATTGGGTGACATTTTTCTTCTTCTTTACAATGAAAATGGGCACTTTAGTCTGTTTTGAGTCATACCCACACGCGCCAACCTAGTGCAGTTCACTAGAGAGGACCTAATGTATATTAATGCACATCGCAAAATAGTCCCATAAAAATAAAATAGGATAAGATGAGATCCCGAGGGAAATTGTTGAGCACCAATTGGAGTACAAAGTCGTAACAAGTGCAAATAAAATCTAAATACAAACAATAAAGAGTATCAATGAGGTGTAGAAACCAAATGTGCACAATATCTAAAAACCGAACAGGTTATTGGTAAGTGCCCAAGGAACCCAGATATGTATGAGAAGTGGCATATACGTAGTACAATTGTAAATCTTAGTACAGGACAGGTAAGTGTATATGGTTAGTTTAAAATGTCCCATTATTGCACGTTATGGCTCATGGCGTCCCCCCCCCCAAGTCAGAGAGTTGAACTGTCATCCGCAGAGAGACAGTAATCCAGAGAGAACAGGGGAGATTTAAACAAACGGAGCAGAACAGTGCAGACCTGAGGACGAGGCTACATGCACAAATGACTCCTTTTCCAGTGATGTTTGCTATAAACTCCAGTGCCCGTCCATTTTAGGAAATGATTTAACCTTTAAGAATTCAACTACATATTTGTGACTTGTTTATTTCAAATGTTTACGCATCCACATGAGTAATCACTGGCAGTATTTAAACAGGGCAGCTCATAGGTCGTCGACCGACAGTGCGGCAGCGAAGCTTTCCAGCCAATTGCGTCATGAGAATAACTATTACTGGAAGTGTCGTTCAACACAATGTGTCCAATAAAACCTGACGGTGAGTAACGTTTTTAGTTTAAAGCAGACAAACCATGACATGCGACTTGTTGCGTCTAAAAAAAAAAAAAAAAAAAGCGATTGCCACAGTGTGTGATCGGACTAAGAGCACACATCTTCCTGTGTTTACCACCACTGACAAGCTGGATGACAGAACAGTTCCTCGACTGGTGTTTCAACAAACTGCACAAATGAGAGCGTGCACCATCTTCCATACGCCTCCGATCCTATGATTCACTCACTGACTCACCCAGACAGAAGCTTCTGCCCCGACGCTACTGACGCTCTGACATCAGTGAGCCAGATACTCCCCGAATACAAGGATTTCACTTGTTATGCGAACTGAACAAGGATTTTCAAACACAGTTTATATCATATTGGGATGTTTTGTTTTTGTTTTTCATTTTACAAACACGTTTGATGCTGGCAAAATGTAGATTCTCCTCTCTCCCAGAGCCTCCTGACCCTCCCTCCCTCCAGCCACAACAAAGAGGTAGGACATGTCATGACTGTTGAATTTAAGTTTCCAGTCCAAGTTTACCACTTCAGGGACCAAGAAGAAAAAACTCAAACATCAGCCACCAATTACTGTCAAATCTGGAAGCTTTTGGGCCTCATTCACCCATATATTCATGAATTTCTTTTTTTTTTTTGTATTTGTTCTCGAGAAAGGTCCTGAGAACAGTCTACGTCAGATTACACGTGTTCTGTGGATGAATCCCACTGTCATCGCAAGTTGAAAGCGAACGCCAGTTGATCCTATCCGTCGTTAACGCCACACAATTCGCTATAAAAGGACATGAGTCTGCAAGGCCGTGTGCAAACCGGTGCAAACACTGACATTGAAAAGAAAAGTTGAGAGAAATAAGTCGAGAAGGCTGAATGACCAGAGTCCAAATTAAAAAAAAATTAAAAAAACATCTTAAACATCAACAGTTGTGACGTTGAGGTACTTCTGCCTCAAGTGAATGCAAAACAAGCTGTCATGTTTAGTAGCGTCAGTGGGCCTATAAATAGCATGATATATCACTTAATATTGGACGCCATGGTTCCCAGTTGACATAATTGGTGTGAATTAAAGTGTTAGTGCAGTGTTTATTGCCATAATGCTTTGTATAATAATGAAAATAATTATTTGAAAAAGCATCATAAATGATAAACAATATTGTAATTGAAATCCTCTAATATTATACATCAGTAGGATTAAAGAAAACGTAATAAGCAATTACTCTGCACAAACGTGTCAGCTCTCCAATGTGCGTGATTCTGTTCTTACATAAGAACAGAATCCCAATTAAGCAACCGTTGGTGAATGTCGGAAACGTTGTGAAAACATGTCTCCTGAAGAACGGCTGCTGAATGAAGTCCAGTGAGCAGGTTAGGAACTTCAGCGTTAACGACCTGTTCCGTCAGAAAACACTGAAAAAAGATGCACAATTAGTCCCTGAAGAAGAAGCAAAAAGAAAACGCTAATTGTATATTGAGGGACAACTCTTCTGTGACGATAAGCTCGCACCCTGCTCATCTAATCGACTGCGTTGCAAGAAAAGTCTCCATAGATGCACCGCGGTGTGCCGTTAGACTATGCTCCCGACTCTGACGCCGAGCTTTAGTCTGACCATTTGTCTTTATAGTGAGTCTGTGTTTTGCATGTCCCTTGCCCCTTCCCTCTAATCGTTTTCACTGCAGGCGTCCATATTTTTTCATGCCGTATGTATTCCTGTCTTCTCTCCCTCTCTCAGCTCACCAGTGGATATTCACACACCCACGTAACCTATTCTTATCAGCTGCTCTCTCCATGCCCAGATTACATCACAAGGACACACACCTTGCATACACAGAATTCAAAGCACCTAGTATTGAGCATATCGATACATCCCTGAGTAATATAAACAGAGGAACGAGTAAACATTGGGAGAAACTCTTGCATGCTCTATAATAAGGCACCTTTACACAATGGCTTCCCTGCTGAGCTCTGCATACATTTCTGTTGTTGTTTAATTCTGTCTTGTTTAACATAATTGAGGCAGTATATATATATATATATATATATATAGATAATGTTGCCCTTTATTCCTTCACAGAACAATCACTTGTATTTAATTGTAGCACCACCTGCGCTGTGTCTAAGGGGACTGTGTTTCACACAATGGCTGACTTCAGACAACATAAACAAAAAATAATAATACTGACAGCTAGTTAACAAATAATGTTGTTCAGTATTTATTTAGAATTAACCCAAACATTAAGTACAGAAATAATACAAATGAAGTTTTTCATCTTAATTCAGC
>CALSCE010009132.1:7988949-8107167 GCA_943593645.1 Bovichtus variegatus
ACATATATATGTATATATGTATACATGTGTATATATATATATATATATGCGTGTATATATATATATATGTATAAGCAGTATGCATACAGACAGAAATTTTTTTATCTGCTCATCCTACAAGAATCCTGTACGGTCTTAAATACCTCTCAGATAGAGATATGCTGTGGCAGGAGGAGGTTGGCCTTGAATAACAAAATAATACTAATAATAATAAATAATAATAATAAACAATAATAAATAATAATTAAATAATAAAAATAACATAATTATAATAATAACAACAGGATGAATGATAATAAGTAGACTGTTTAGTGAATTTTGCCAAAGCAGGGGCACTTCTGCCTCATTCTGCGTTAAGCGAATTGGACAAAAAGAAACCAGCAGCCTGTTACCCACTCAGACTGCCCTCGGCGGCCTCATGCACTCTGTCGCCAAATTCTGACAGCCAGTCCTCCCACAAGTTCAGTCCCCAGGATAACAAGAGGTGTTTGACTCCTTGGACTCTGCTCTCAGCCAAAACAATGATGGGCTCCTACAAAATCCGAGCTGACAGAAACATGAGGCATGGTGGCGGGAGGAGAGGAGGGCGACTGTAATGTCATTTGCCTGGAGACTTGTCGGCTCCTCACAGAATACACCTCAGTGTTCTCGTGACTATCGATGGCAATAAGCTTCTTTTTAAACACACACTAAAGCCAAAATGCAGCCGTAATTGTTTGAAATCCCCTTTTACAATGCATTGAAATGCTGTTTTCTCATACTCATTAACTATAATGTTAGCCTTTGTGTGTGTGTGGAGTCTGCAGCTCTGTGACAGCAGAGAGGATCTACTAAGAGCATTGTATGATTATTTTGTCACCATATACTGTAGCTGACAGCTTTCAGGACGCACAGAAGGTCTTACACACTACATCTGCCTACAAAGCAGGGAGACACCTCTGCAAAGAAAAAAATAAAACCTAAGCCACTTAAGCTGCTTTCACACGATCAGCGGTAAAACAGCTCTGCGCTGGCTGCGCCGTTGTGCCAGTGCCGCCCGCGCACCGCTCAGAATTGCCGCTGCGCTCAAAGTTCAAATGATTTCAACTTTGCCCTCGACTGCCGCTGACCTTTTTTCTGGCAAACTTGGCACAGTTCAGTGCATTGCTGCCTCCCACCGGTGTAAAAAAAACGACATTGCTTATTTCTCACGATATAGATCTGTCGTCTAGAAGAAGTGTGCAACTTCCCCGGCTCTCTCTTTGTGAGACTCCCTGTCGCCAAGCACTGTTTTAAAGGGAAAATGTTTCTACTCTCGGTTTGCTTAATTCTATAAATAAAATCCTCTTTTTTCCCCGGCATAAAGCGGGCTGTGCATCAGGACATGTTGAACAGACTCCAGAACTCCACAGTTGTCTCTGCGTTTCCCCACCAGCGTCAACCCACTAGCTAGTCCACAATGTCCCAGCTTCATCCTTGTGAACGTGATATCATCCTTCCCAGGCATGTTCACTCTATTGCTTGGCTTCACAACTTTCTTCCTCGGCTGTCTGCATCCCACTCTTGCAGCCGTCGATGACTCAGTCTCTCACTGACGATACTTCGGCACTCCATCCTTTCCAAATGGCAGCCGCACATCTACGCTACCTCTGCCTAAACTAGTCTCAGCTGCTCTATCAGCCCCCCCATTGCACTCAACCCCAACATGTGCTGGCACCCATAAGAAACCCAAACTTCATCCTTAGGCTCTCCAGTTTAAAAACCATTATTAATACAGCAAACTACGTGTGCTCTAGCTCTGCCATATTCTATGCACCTGAAAACCTAAAGACCCTAACTCTTTCAATGGGTTCTCCATGTCCCTTAAGATCCTCACTATCACATTTCACATATGTTGACATTGTTATCGACACCCTGAAGCCCCACTTATCAGGCCGAGCCGGCACCTTATCCAAGGCGCTCTGCATCTGCGTCATCAAATATCCAACATAACGGCCTCTCTTCCATATTGCTCCGTCGGGATGTGCCAAAGCCATCTCACACTTCATCAAACATATCATTCACCATCATATTAAACAGGATCGGACCGATAACGCTGCCCTGAGGGGTCCCATTATCTACACCTACACTCTCAGAAACACTTCCTCCCACTCTTACCTGTAGAGAACGTGATGTCAAAACATCTTTCATCCAATTCAGCGTCCTGCCCTGAACTCCTGCATCATATAATTTAATTACCAAACCCTTTTTCCACAGCATATCGTGAGCCCTCTCTACATCTAGGAAGACCGCCATCACCACCTCCTTGTTCATGAGAGCTTTCTTAATGTCTCTGTGACTCCATTGTTGCTCTAAACCCACCTGAAATGGAGAGAGGTACTCTCTCTGCTTTAGTCTCTGCATTAGCCGGTCAGTAACCATTCTTTCCATTATCTTACAAATCTGCTGACCTTTCAAAGCGCAACCAATGAGATAACAGCTGTATTAAGCAGGACAGGCAAGCAGGGGAGGTAAGCATAGAAACAAAACTAACTAGCTGAGAAGGGACTTAACTAATTGTTGTCTACACTTTTCTGGGCCGAGCTTTCGTTATTTTCATTGGACAAAATTCAGTTCATTGATAGATGCTCTTTTTTTATTCTCCACAAAGGGGAATCCACTTTGCTCAGGTCAGTACCGTACTAATATACAATACAAAAGATAAATAGATAAAAACACCACGGTATTAAAAGAAAATACATGCATTTTTACTAATTCTGTAAATGTCTTTGTGTGTGTGTGTGTGTGTATGCGTGCGTGTGCGCATGTGTGTGTGCGCGTGTGTGTGTGTGTCGCTTGCATCTCTGAAGTTTCTTTTTGCCTCGCCACCTCTGTCAACTTCATGATTAATTACCTTGACGCTTGTTAATCCCCTTGGGAGTGACATAAATAACTAACAGCTCTCTTACATTCAACAACATTGTTAACGCTTTCAAAAGTGCATTAATTAAAAAAGACCTGAAGAAATGAAGTCAACATAGTCTGGATCTTATATTATAATTAAATGTATTTAATTTAATTAAAATTTTTCTCAAAAGCCATTTGCACACCAAGTGTGCATTTTTACTGTTCCTTTTCTTTTTTAAGTATTAACACAGAAACCTCCCACCCACCAATCTTTTTTTTTATTCTTTGTGGAAATTGCCAGTGATTATTCTCTCCCTTCTGAGGAAAAAAGAAACATAAAGAGCACCACACAATGTTTGAAAAGACACCGAAAAACATGTTTAACAACTTAAAAAAAAAAATAATATCACATCTTTCTTGCAGCTAAATTAAATCATAAATATAGCATTATCATCTTTTAGATATTTTTTTCAGGCCAAAAAGAAAAAGAAAAAGAAAAGTCTGTAGCACCAATTACTTCAGAAGACGGTTGGAGTTGGGGTGTGAACGGGCTAATGACATGAGGTCATATAAGAATATAGGTCTCATTTTTAAAACAAGAATTCTCAGCATCCTTGTGCGAATGAGAAACGGCTTCTAGCTTTTTTTAATCACAGAAATAAGGCCAGTTTCTAATCCACTAACTGTACTTTCTGCTGTGCTCTCGCGCTCCAATAAAGACGTTTCTCCCTCCTCATTTGGATAATAATAAAGAGTTGGCTGTTCTCACAAAAAAAGTTATTTTGCAGAAGAACTTGAGCTTTGAGGTAAAAATCTTGATATGCTTTCAACGACTGTTGAACATGTAAAAATAGAAGTGGAACATGAGGACAAAGCCACGAACAAATAAAAGCATCCAGAAGAGCCTGAGAGAAAACATGAAGAGAGGGATTGATGTTTTTTTTTTGTTCAGGCAGTTCCTGTGACTCACCGAGAGCACTGCGAGCACTTCAATTCCCCAAAGATTCCCACATTTCTGATTCAGGTTCTTCTTATTTTCAGCCTCATGTTAATGTCATGTGGGAAGGACAGTGCACATTGAATCACACTTAAAGCACAGTTAATTTAGCTTTTCCTCGCACAATTACCATCCACCCATCCTCACAAGGACATACATACCAGCGTGACCAAATTTAGACCAAATAGGCTTTAGTTGATTTGTTCAAGGCGAGAGAAAGAGAGATGTATTTGTATTTGTGGATGTATCTTTGTGGATGTATTTTCTTTTCAAAAACACTGGACATCTGCTCCTTTTGCATATATGTATGTTACTATTCTAATGCTACTGTGATGTCCACATCAAATAAAATAATGTAACTAACAAATACCTTGCATTAATTATCATTTTGGATATTAACACTGATTCAAATGACTAATGTAAAAGGGGTTCCAAAAAAACTCATCAAACATTTGGCAACGGCGGTGTTTAGTTTCCCCATGCTGTGACAGGATGGATTTCACGTCCAATAATATTTGAATATATTACTGTGTTTAAGAACAGGGTAGGTAGCACAACAGACGGTCGCCACCAGCATTTATTTTTTTCTGGCAAAATCAATTCATTTAAATAGAAACGCTGTGATCAGTAGATCCACTGACAAGGGGACAACGAGAGAAACGCGAGTCTTTTGCATCGAGTTCAACTTTGAGGAACTTAGAGGACGCCTGGAATTTTGACAAAAATTGCGTCGTGTTGAATGTGATCTGCTCCACACAACGAGAATTGCAGATAGTCGATGGTACAAATATGTCTCTGGGATAAATTGTGTGGACATTCTGTCCCCGTTGGCATTTACCGTTACCATCGTGACTAACGTGCAGTAGCATATTCCTGGCTGGATAGCGTGTCGGTTAGTCTATGGACAAGTTTAGCAACTAGCCCTGCGTCTATTTACTATGTGACCAACTTCTAGAATCACATAGTTTGCAAAGATGCTCGGATTAAATTTCACTGCTGTGCCACTTTCTGCTGTGACCTGGCCTTGAGACTAGAGGGCAGTTATATCTATATGTAGTTACAAACATAAACTATCATGAAGAACTTAAATGTTCTTCCGTGATAGGCATAGAGTATAGATCGTGAGCTAAGATTGACTACTTATTAAGATTCAGCTTCATTGTCATTGTACAACACAGGATCGCACCGATGAAATGCAGTTGTAGCCCCCTGCACGCGGAACATGCACAAATAGAAATATTTAAATTAGAATAGAACTAAACAATAAAATAGGGAAAAAAAGGTGACAAATTGTATAAAAGTAGCAGTGAAGGAAGAAATACAAGCGACAAATAGGTTATATCTACGAGGCGGATATACAGTTACGTACATGTGTGTGGAAATATGAGTAATATCAATGTAATATGAAATGATAGTTTGTCATTTAACACTAGAGAGCATGAGTGGTGAGCAGAAGCAGGCGGTGAGCAGAGAGCAACAGTCGGCCGGGCGGCTGTGGCTCAGGAGTGGCCGTCCACCAGTCGCATCCCCCTGCGGTCAACTGCAGTGTCCTTGGGCAAGATCCTGAATCCCAAATTGCTCCCAATGAGTGTGTGTGAATGTTTCTCGCTGCTGAAGAGCGCGCGGCGGTGGCCTCTGAATGTGTGTGAATGGGTGAACGCCGTCATGTGTTGTAAAGCGCTTTGAGTGGTCGCAAAGATTGGAAAAGCGTTTCATAAATGCAAGTGCATTCACCATTTAACAGTCAGAGAAAGTCAAACTGTAATGAAATGTAAAGCCATGAAGTAATATATTTCATAAATTAGCAGTTGTGAGACTGCAGGGAAAAGAGAAAAATGTGTGTGTGGGGTGGGGGCGGGGGGTGGAAGGGGTGTAGATATAAGGCCCATTCGGACTGGATTTATTTCTCTAGGGGACAGATTTTAACATTTAAAAATGGTTTTGCTAATCGGACGGAAAAACATGCTGACACCAACATTTTGGCCTATTTGGGAACCAATATGAAGATGTGCCTGTTGTACTGTCTGCTGAAGGTAGATACTGGCAGAATGTCCATGTCTATTACAGACCATATTTCGTGGTGGTTAAAATGCTGTCGGGAACATGAGTTGAATTACAGAGGGTCACAGAGAATATTTTATTCCCTACTTCCCCCTTTCATGTTAACGCCATTCGACTAGGGCTATGGAATACAAAATAGAATTTAAAAGAAAACACCATCCACCATGTTCAGATGCAAATACGCCTTTATGTGAGCAAAGCCTTTTAGTGATTTAAAGCGTAAAAGGGAACAGACTGTCGAGAAAAAGGAATCTAGGGTGTTTGGGACGATCAAAAGATCTCAAGGACACTTCTAGTTTTCAGTGAGGTCACATCTGTAATAGACTAATGTAGCTTTCACCTTCACAGTTTATAGGAGCATCCTTAAGGGAAAAGGCCAGCCAGAGTCAGCCGAGCTGCGGGCTTCAGGGAGGCCTGTGTGGGCTGCGTGCTGAAAGGGTGCCCTTCATTTCTAGACAGCATGCCCTTTTCAAAATACAATCATAGATAGAGAGTGAGTGGCAGCCGAACTGTTGTCTGTCCCCATTGCTGCGGCCTCAAGAGCCTCATTTGTGCACAGTCATCCTGAGTCCCACGTGGGGCAAAATTTAAAGCAAGAAAAGTTGTTTGTGTACGTTCTATGCGAAGACTATAAATTGTATATTCAGTTAAATGGTAATAAAGTAAAGACTTTTATTTTTCCCCTAACAAGTGCAGCGAGTGCCTGAACACGACCATTAAAAAAAAAAACAAAAAAAAAACATGTTAATCATGTTTTTAGTTACCATGAGTGGATATTGTGGGCAAAACCAATTAAATATGCTGTGCATTAATAATGTTTCCCCGTGTTGATTAACAACTTAATCCAGGCGGCATTACTACGTCCCTTTAATAACACATTTGCAAATTAGCAGAATGTAAATGTAATTTCTAGGAGACGGGGTTAACTGGAAGCAGCTGCGTCACATTGTGCTCATTTGCCATCGATGTGCTGACAGACGTTCTGTGGCCGTACCATATTTGTTTTAATCAGAAGAAGAATGGTAGCGTTTCTTTCCCCCGCTTCACAGACTCGGGCAAAGCTGTGATGGTGAAATGTCAGATTAGTTGCTCTGAGCTGAAATGCAGATTCATTTAACAAGTAAAAGAATAGTTTGGTATTGGATTGGAATGCAACATCTGCTTTTAGTGAAAGGCCATTTAAAATGAATGCAGTTATTATTTTATGTATTATTTTAACTTTGCTCCGAGACATGTTTTAAATTATGAATAAACTATAAACTTCTATTGTAAAATTTAAGAAACACTCTCAAAGGGGATTTTCATACTTGTATTTTGTAAAAATAAAAATAAAAAGAACTTTATTTTTCTCATACTGTTTGTCTGAAAATACCCGTATTCACCTTCTTTTAGCGCCTGTCTCTTTAAGCCCCCCCTGTAAAAGCCCAGTCTGCTCTGATTGGCTTGATAATAAATATGGCGCACCTTTGCAAAGGTAGTTTTCGAGCCGTGAGTGGAGATACTGAAATGGGATGGCGGTATATTCTAGTGAGCCTGCATGTGAATTAGGAGCGGAGCCAAATCCCATTCTTGTTGAATCCCTTGTTTTCTGACCGAGGCAGCCCACAAGAAACAGACTGGGTTGTCTTATTTCCCCGTGTGTGGGTTGGTTAGCACTCCAGATACCCAAAAGTATGTGCACAAGCCCTAAAAAAAAAAGTGTTTCCTAATATGTCTCCTTTGATTAAACTTTGACTTGACTTGTTTCCACTTCTTATTTTCACATTTTATTGGGAAAATATCCTAAAGAGGCCAATAATTCAGAACACCCACTGCAGAAAGATTTAAAGATTGAGCTGGTCACTGCAGCTTGACTTCGTTTGGAACAGGTGCGCCTTTGACTGCAGCCAGGGCATTTTCTACCATCTTCTCCACCATCCTTCTTTCTGTATTGGAGGTACTGATCCCGATGTGGGGGGTGATCAGCACATTAGGCAGACTGAGGAGTGGATGATCCCTGCGTGAGATAGCAGAGGGGCCAGGAGTGAGCAACGATGAATACATTATTAGTACATTACAGCAGTGCCTCGTGCGGTCTTAAGTGTGGTGCTGTTTGTGATTTGTCTGAGAGTGTATTTTCAGTGTAAGAGACCTCGGTAAAGGTTCAGGATCAGTCACATCCAATGCCGCTGCACGAATCGTTCCCGACCGGAGTGCTTCTACTAAAGCTTCCTGGTCCAGGACTTTACCTGAGACACGAAAAGAGCATTTTTATTAGCATGAATCGGTAATTATGAATCAAGGTCAATGCAGTCCAGGGAACATATTGCTCCCACCTCTGCTGATGTTGACTAGTGTTGCTGTGGGTTTCATTGAGGACAGCTCTCTGTGGCCGATGAGGCCTGTTGTGTCCGTGGTCAGTTTGACAGCGACCACGACAAAGTCCGACCTCCTCAGCAGGTCGTCCAGGCTGTCACAGTAACTGGCTCCAACGGCCTGCTCATCGTCTACACTCCTGAATAGAATATTGAAAGAACATTTTTAGCCTCATACAACAATTGCCTTCGAGACTTGATCAACATGCAACACAGAGTTTTTAAAGAACAGGAACGATCGGCTTCTCTGTATTTACCCTGCAAGAAAATGTGACCTTGTTAAGCATTAGCTGGTAACTGTCATTGATTATGCATCATTTCCTGTGCAGGCATGTTTGATGTCCTGCAAATTACTGTGTGAAGCATATTTACACTGGGCGAGAATCCTCATGATGAACAATGTAAACTGGTTATTTTGGTAATATCTGCAAATATACAAACAAAAAAATCCTCCAATGAAAAATGTTTACATGTCTATTTAAAAAATAAACTTTTTAGCGAAGTAAGAAAATATATATATATATTTTTTTTTTACTGTACCGTCTGGTCCTGTTCTTCATTTCAAATCCTTTGCTTCTTTGGGCAATTTTATAACCAATCTCTCCCAATCCAATGATCCCTAGAGTCGACCCTGTGACTTCAACTCCCACCAGCCTTTTGGGTAAATGGATGGTCCTTGGGTCAATAGCTATTTGATGACCTATGACAAAAAAACAAAAAAAAAAAAACATTTTTATTTATTGAATATATTACAGATTCCCGCATTCTGCTGTAAATATCCAGCAGGAGGCAGCAATGTATGTATATATATATATATATATATATATTAATTCCATATACAGTAAGTTTACTTGTTATCATGCAGCCAAAGGTCCACATAATGGTCACCTAATGACAAAATACATTGTTTGTTCTTACTGTTACTTATGGTCATTTTATATATATATATATATATATGTGTCTATGTGTGTGTGTGTTTGTTTGTCTTTTTAAATAAAGACGGTATGCTTTTACTCCTATGCCTAAAAGAAGGAACACATGTTCTGTGTATTCATCTAAAAATTGTGAACAAATTGGGGTTCATTTCCTCCGACACAAGCAACACAGGCCCTGATACTGACAAGGCGAAGGTTTTTCTTAGGTCAGATCAGCGATTTGCAATGTAAACTGGAGTACACACAGATTAATTTGATTTAATTTGAGAGTACGGCGCTGTAGCAGGCCTTGGTTATGAAACTGCATAAAGATTGTGCCGCGTTGGTTAATCATTGATCTCACCCTCAAGGATCTTGCGAGCTGATGCCAGAAGAAGACCCATGGCGAGATCTGCAGTGGAGTCGCTGACTACACCAGGAGTGTTGGCCACCTTTACCCCGAGACTGTTGATGAACGGCACATCCAGGTGGTCGATGCCAACTCCTCCGAAGGCAACCACTTTAAGGGAGGGAAGCAATCTTAGCAACAAAGGCTCGGCTGCCGGGCAGTACTTCCACATGAACAGGACCTGGATTTTGGGGCCGTGAAGCGCTGGGTTTCGTAGAAGTTCTTTGTAGGAGATGATTTGAAAGTGTTGTTTCAATATGTCAGCTACCTCGTCAAGGTAACCATGCTCGCCTCCCACCTCTGAGACCAACGCCCACGTTTTTTCCTCCTCCATCAGCTGGTGTGAAAAGACAAAAAATGACTTTATCATAATACGTGAACAAAAGTAGAGACAGTGTTCAATAAGTGTACATCCAATTAACTACAAATGTAACCTAAAGAGACTTCTCCACTCCGTAGGTCAGCTGCCATGCATATACATAACAAGCAAGCAATAACAAAAGTTACAATAAAAACTTTTTAAAAAGAAGTGAAGTTTCGTCATGATAAATGGGTTTAAAAAGAACTGTTATTCAAAGAAAAAGACAATTTAATAAATATTTAATAAGAAAGAACATTAAAGTGTTTTTCTTTCCTTGCGAAGATGACTCACCTTTTTAACCGTAGCTCGCGACTCTTTTGTTTCCTCAAACTGATGAAGTAGAAGCTGTGGGCTTGGAGTTTAAAAAAGAATTTCCTTGGATAAAATTAAAGATTGAACACGGTAAACTAATGTGAAAACCACAACAAGGGCTATCTCCACCCTGTAGCAGGGTGAGGAATGTTGCGCTTGGTTTATTATTCACAAATGCTAAATGACAGGCATTGAAACTTTGCAAACTACATGCTGTAACCTTGTTGCTGTTGAAAAGGGCTATACAAAATAAACTTGCCTCACCCAGTAACTTGAAAATAAAAGCAAGTAAATCAAATAAGAGCAGAAACATTGTCACACTGAATCATTGCTTTAATTTTTCATTTGTTTGTAATATACGTACAAGGCCTTTTTTGGTCCATTACATGATTTAAATGGCTGTAATTTCTTTTAGCTTCAGAGATTATGCCACGGTTTGGCCTTCACATGTATGTGTATTATTTAGCGTGCCTGCTTACCAGCTTGCTATGTCTAAAGGTTAAAAGAAAAATGATAGTAAACATATACCAGCACCTCTAACGCTCACTTTGGTCTTGTACGGTTTGAACAACCAGATATAACGTGTTAATAATTTAGCTTTAGAGGTGCTGGTAGACAGATTACCCTGGTTACCCTTCGACAGGTGCAAAACCCACCTATAATGTTTTACCTAGAATATGCTTCTTTGAGTTAATTTATAACCAATCCCTTTCGTTCCAATGATTTCCCGAGTGGATGATTTCTACTCTGATGTATGTGGATGGTTTGAAGGTCCCCAGAATGTTTGATGACCTGCGAGGAAAAAGAGCTAAAAAGTCTTAAATATACATTTCCTTGACTTATTTATTTATCACGTTATTTAAACACCCATTGTGTTTTTAGAAGAAAAAAAACTGCAAAGCTGCTGCAAGGCTCTGTAACGCTAACACATAATTCATAGTATGTTATGTACTCAGGTGTGTACTGGATGTGGAGTCTGTCGTGTGCCACCACAATAATAAAACACTTCCCAGCAACGGTAGCGGTCTGTCTGTCTGTCTGTCTGGTCCACCACTTTGGTTTCGACTGAACTATTTCATCAACCGTTGAAGATTTTGTTTAGACATTCATGGTTCCCAGAGGATGTAATCCTACAGACTTTCTTCCTCAGGCTCCACTATGAATCATACATGTTTGGTTTGAAGTAAAAATGTCTCAGTAACTACAGGATGGATTACCATGAAATCTGGCACAGGCATTCATCCCTCCCCATTGGCTCCCACTTTCAATGAGGGATGCAAACTGAGCAGGGAATGCTAAGCTGCAGGGTAGGAGCTCCACATGAACATCGCTTGGATTTTAGGGCCGTGCAACATGGGAGGGGAGGGGGGGGGGGCTTGTAGGAACTCTCTCCTGCAGATTGTTTGAATGTCTTGTCTCATTTTATCAGTCGTCTTTTCAAGGATAGTTTGTCCTTTGCCATTACCTGGAGGCATGAAACACAAAGATAATTAAATTAGAATTACTCAAACACTTTGGTGCTTAAAAATGTCATGGAGGGGGCAGATGTGGATCTAAGAAAATACATCTAATAGCTGTTTGATTGGCTTCTATGACACAACAATGTGGTGTGTGCTAGTTGATATTCATCTTAACTGGTTAAAAATCAGGATATTGAAGTTGGGGAGGGCTCGGCCTCCAGTACATTACATGCAGTGTCGACAAACAGTAGTAATATTAATAGTAGTATTCTTTCCACCGGCTACCTGCAGTCACGTTTTTGCTTTTTGGCTGGATGTTCCACCAGGTCCCGGGACACCGGGCTCCATGCAATGGATGGTGTCATTTTTACCGCTATAAATGTTTTATTTTCACAACGTTATGAGTCACCGCTATGTGTAGTTGTGGATCAATTTGCGGCACTACAGCCATAATTCATGTAGGCTACGGACATAGCAGCGAACTGTCGTGTTCAAAATCTTCGAGAAAAGCAGTAAGGACTTCTGGTCGAAAGAGGTTATAGTAAAGTTGTTTTATTTAGTATAAAGTTGTGATGAGAGTATATCTCGGCCGAGGTTTCTGAAAGTCGCGGTCCACAGTCCACAAAGCAGAGCGATGTAGTTAGCTGTCTCTCGCTTGTTTCAGAACCCCCAATTCAAGTTTTGTGCACAGTGATATACATTCTTTGTTCGAGGCGCTGCCTCTCACTCATTGGTTAGTAAACGTAAACTATGTAACATGATCTTCTTTGTTGGTTTCTGGTTGGTGCACATGTCCACACCTCTTGGCAACACGAGTCCCTCCTTTGACAGTAGGCTCATCATGCTGTTGTGACCTTGAGTTGTAGCTTTATCTTGTAACCTCCCTATTCACACAAGACTGTGTGCACCTTTTTATACAACAGTTTCCACTAGTACTTTTCTTGTCATTTGATTACATGAATTCACACATAAAAGATATATAAAAAAAGAATATAAAAGATATATGAGACTAAAAACATTTCCTTCAGTGTATTGACTATAATGCGCATTTCTGTAAACCTTTCAATGTCTGCATATTTCAGACCTTTTTAGTAACCGCAGCATTTCATTCACAATTTTAGGTATGAGCAAACTTATTAATAATGGTTCTTCAGTGAGCATATGTAAAACTAGCTAGATGAAATAATCATACTTCTACAGAACAAGGTGCACAACTGCTACTAAACTAACTATTATACTGCTATACTACTGACTATCAAAGGTCTAGTGCAGTGCTCATTGGCTGCTAATTCCACAAACTAATCAGAGCTCTTTAAGTGGGATTAAGAATTGTGATGTCATCTTTTAACATAACTAGCTAGCTATATTCATAAAAAGATGTGGAAATGGCAACAACCTTTACTTAAATCTGGGTAAATAATACAAAAAAAGTTAAAAGAAGAATATAAATGTAAAAAAAAAACACTACACCCTTTCGTTCCATTAGGCATATCTGAGACAACCTCAGAACATGAACAGTCTATGCTAATGTTTTCTGATTATGTTGTGCATCAACGTGTATTGATGTATTGTATTACACAGGCAGTGGCCCTAATACTCATAATAAAATAATTAGCTCATATAGATCCTAACACAGTCTCGAAGGTAAGAAGTGGATTACCCTTCACCTGAAATGTTTGCCTTGTCAAACTGAATGTTGGAACACTATAATTAGGAACCACAGTTTCCACATACTCCTTCGCTGGCATGCTCTCCTTCCCTGGTGGTCTAGATGTTAGGAGTCGACACTCTCACCAGCGCTGTGTTCCATTCCCTTCCCACTCCGTACTTGGTCCGTTTGGGGACCTAGCACGGAGTGTGGACTGGTACCTTGAGAGGTGACCGCCACACTGCTCCACGGACAGTGTATAATATAAAATACTCTACTTTTCTGGACGGAAGTGATTCAAGAATGAAAAGAATGGCCTTCTCAGCTGCGTAACGCAACAGGCTGTTTAACGCACCACCGTTTCCGTTTAAATTAACATTTCGTAATGTTTGAACGTGTGCTAGCTCTCCACAACAACCTGCTGCACCTTTCCCTCATCCTCTCGTTAGTCTCTCAGTATATGTACCAGCTCCCTTTCCCAAATTCTCTTGTCATGTATTGTTCTTTTTTTTAGCTTCATCTGATCTGGAATCGAGTCCTCACGTATTGGTTCGGAAACATCGCAGGTAGGCTGAGATATTAACATAAACAAGTAATCCATCATTATCTGATTTAGAAAGTATTGAGCTTTTCATATACACAGAACAGTGGAGTCTTGTTGGTTGTGATTTCTTTCATGTTTGACTCTTAAATCTCTCTCAGTTGGCTTCCCATGGTTTTCCTCTATTTATTATGCAGCTCTTTTGATAACAGCAAGTGTTGCTGATGGGGGAGACATTTCCATATCCCTCCCAGTTATAATATGGAGATAAAAAATCACTGCCAATTCACTAATGGTCTTGTCTTGAACCCGAAGACATACTGTACATTAGGACCTCAAAATCTAAAGACTCAGTTTGCCATTCCTTGCTGCTAAAGCCCTGCTGAGCTGACACATTTTTTCATTTTCACTAATGAAAAATAAAAGGAACGAGATGCTGAATGAACTTTAAATTCAAGCAGGATTGTATAACTGTGTGAATAGATGAACAGATTTATATAGTTGGGTCAAAAGGTTGTCTTTTGTAAATGACCACTTAAAAAACAGTTAATTTAATCCATCACTTTAAATCTATTATGTCAAAACACAATGTTACAGGGATGATTCAAATTATATAATATTGCATTAGGAGTCCAAAGTAATTATAAAAAGCCAGTAGTATTCAAGCTCTTAGCCTATCTCTCTCTAATTATGAACTATTGTGTAGAAACTACAATATCTCTTATTTTGTGCCAATCATTTTTCACTGAATGAGCTCTAATGTATTTAATGTGTTCATTAAGACAGCAGGGCACATTTAATCTGTCTTCTTTTCTTTTTTTTACCAAGATCTTCATCATGCAGTGAGAAAGTGTTCAAAGACTTTAAATTAATTAAGAAAACATGAAACATGAAAAGTTCCATCAAAAGAAACTGGCAGTCACTTTTCTCTCGACAATATTCACAGGTTCTTAAAAATGTCATTTTCATTTAAAAAATGAAGACACTAGTTCTTGAAACTTGACATCAGGTAAATAACAGATTCATTCATAAACTCTAAGGGTTATGATTTCCCTACCGATACAGTGTTTCTATGTGTTTTCATGCAACCAAAGGACCATGTTGTTGTCTGATGATACCACAAGTCCTCCAATGTAAACAACTAAATTCCTTTGTTGGCACTGTTACTTATGGCCATTGCAAAACGGATTCATATTCCTAAATCGTATGTGCCACTGCAATGACAAAAGAGTTTGAAATCAAAATGGTATATTTATGGATTCAATGACTGCTGTAATGATGAAACCACTTTGCAATTATCACCTGACCCTGCAGTTCCCCTAAGTCATTTTCAGCCGCAGCAGGCAGCTGTTTTCAGCAACAACAAAAAAAAACAAAAAACTGTGTGAGCTGACTGCTGTGCAACACAACAAGCAGACACAGTTAGAGACTAGCTTGTGAACATAGTGGAGCTAAAGAGACAAATATTGTATTCAGAAGATGGTGGAGACCAAAACAGACCTAAAAGCAGATTAAATGTTTGGACTTGCATTTGTGAGGCGGACAGAAACAATCAAAATGAAAGAAAATGTTGCTTAATATCTGCTCGATGTGTAAATTGCAGGTTTACGTTCTGTTTAGGTTTATACACAGGTTTATATCTCCGTTTAGCGTGTTAGCATTTAATATTTGCTAATTAGAACTAAACATAACGTGCCGCTCAGGCTGATGGGAATGTCATTAGTTTATCAGGTATTCGATCACAACTTTGACCTGCGAGTGGCGACCAAAATGATTAGGCTTCACCCTCTGGGCACAATGGATATCATGGTGGTACCACACTCCATGGCAATCCATCCTGTAACTGCAAAGACACATCGATTAAAACCAAAAATGTCAACCTCGCGGTGGTGCAACAGGGAGAATCAGGGGATCACCAAAGTCAGCAACCTTCATCCTGTGGGGACCATTATTGTCTGTCTTAAATTTAATGGTAATCCATCGAACTGTTGATGTCAAAGGGAAGATTTTGAGGTCTGGACCAAAGTGGTGGACAGACAGACATCGCTAGGCCTCGAGACTTGGTCGGAAGTAAACATAGCTCATATTGTTGGGGTTTTGACAACAAGAGTTTTTTTCTTATGAGGACAAGTTTCGCTTGAACGCTCTAGCAGCTACATAGTAAATTGAGCTTTGAGCTTAGATTCACTTTAACAAATATGCTTACAGTTCCACATTCATAGCGGGAAGTCACTGAATTATGGAAGAAAAAGGATGTTACCAAAATAAGTAGGATTGTTTGAAACAGAATCAGCAATGTAAAGACGTTAATAGTGCAGTAAGACACAGAGCAGGGGGAAATGCCCCTTTGGAGAATTGCTGAAAAGTGAAATCTGATCTGAAAAACCAAATAAAAGACATAAGATCAGGTACAAGTGAAGCGAAAAAAATCTAAACCAAGAACATCTGAATAAACAAACTGCCAACTTTAAACCAAGCATGAATTTAACCGAACATGAGTCAGAGGAATTCAACTTTTTCTACTTTACTTTTTGAGTTGAAAAACAGGTTACAGTACCTTTAAAGTTGAGTTTACTCTTGTTTTTACGGCAGCAAGGGAACTCGAGTCTCAAACTTGAACCAGTTTGAATTGTTTTACAGTGTACCTTTCATGAGCCAAGAAGAACATTATCAAAGCATTTTTCACCGTCTTTATTCTACCTCCCATTGCTTCTGCTGAAAAGAAGCTTTGGAGGTAAAATCCCCCTGGAAACTGCAGGGTTTAGTCATTCTTTATTCAATTTGCCTCGAACCTTTGTAGAAGAATTAAAAGAAATCAACAGGAGGTATTCCTCTATGACATTTACCTGAGATTTGTAGGTAATATTTGCTATGAAGGCAAATCAAAGCTACAGGAACAATAGCGTCTGCACACAGAGACTCTGGGGATCCACTGCTCCCACATCAGTTTGTAACACTTTGATAAAATTGGAAAAAAGACAAACTGATTGTGTTTAGTCAAGAAATTATTTACATTCATAGCAACGCTGACTGAAATGTGAAATGTCTTGACATCTACTGTATAGAATGTCCTAACATTTTGGTACAGATCCCCATGTTGCCCAGGGGATGGATCCTAAAGACTCTGATGATGTCCCCTCTAGCGCCACCTGCAGGTCAAACGTTTCGCTTATCCAGTGAAATACCAATCGAAACATCGACTGAATGAACTGGCACGAAATTAAAGCTCATGAACACACGTGTCGAAACGACTTTTTACAGTAACTCTGGAAGTGTGACCGTCCGAGGAGCACGTGAACGCACCATTGGTCTTGACGGAGGCCTGTGCTCTCTTTAAAGATACACAAGTTAAGACAGAAGGAAAGCGACTCTTACAGAAACAAGGGTCTAAAGAAACCAAGGCGTGCCTGCCGCTGTCCAGGCCTTGCTGAGCAGTTGAAAAGTAGATACACATCCATCGCCGAAGGATAAAATGAGGATTTCTTTTTTGGTGTAAGTATGTAGGTGGTTGTTTAAAGGAGATATTCTCTGTAGATGAGGGGGACGTCAATGCGCGAGCACCATTTCTTCTGTTAGCCCATATATTTCTCATTTGCTACCCATATAATACGCCTCGGTGTAATGTATTCTTATTACCTCACCTCCCATTGCTTTTTTGATAAAAAAAAAATATATACTGTAGTTTTTAAATCAGTAAGGGATTGCTGCTCTCTTTGGCCAATATTGACCTTGGAATTTGATATTAACACCACATCAGTGCTGTCTATGCGCCTAATAGGGCCCAGTCTGATGATGAATGAGCACTCAGTACTGACCTATAAGAGGTAGGACACACAGGAGTGTCCAAAAAAAGAGGAAACTAACATTTCAGCTCATTTACCGACCTAGCTTTAGGGTGCTTTCACACCAAGCCTGTTTGATAAGCTTCAACTCCACTTTGTCCGTTTAATTTGATCAAGTGATTTTAGCGTTAATTCCAATAATTCAATATCATTAAATCCATCCGCTGATTGCGTGATTTCAAGCGCGTAATTCTTTATGCATTGGAACGTGAAAAGGACTTAAAACGAAGGAGTGTTCAGCATGTGTTGTTTTCTTGAGAATACGCCATTTCTTAGTGAGCTCTTTGTGACTACCAGAGGAAATGAATAAAGCCAAACAGCAGAGTTAAGTGCAGAATAAGAATAGATAAGATATAGATGCAAGATGGCAGCCATCAGAACTATTCAATGAATTACTGTCAGTCCATCCCTTGGTTCATTCATTTGTCATAAGTTAGTGTAAATAATTGATCCCACGTTATTAAGTGGATCATGTAATTGTGTTCTTATATATTTCTTATTAGCTGTAGAAAAAGGGGGCTCTCTTTGAAAAATGCACCCATTCCAAAGTTTACTTTAAAGTCCTGATATTTTTGGCGCTCCTGAACCAACCCCGTCTTCGAAATTTACTCTGAGCGAGAATGTTTTATTATGAAAGAGGAGGGACAGGCCTGCAAGTGTCTGCTTTTGTCAGAGAGAAAAAAGAAATCAAAGTGCTCTAATGTGTTTTACAGTGAAATCCAGCCTAAATCGATTTGGCTAAAGTGAAACGCCAGGAGGTTTTCACACCAAACCACTGGGTTATTCTTAAGGGTCTGTTTATACAGTTTGAGCAGTGAAAGAACCAAAACAACTGGGTCCAGACTGCTGCTTTTATTTCAGCCCGAGTTAAGAGGATAGATGAACTAAATATCTCGTAGCAATCAATGAGTATCGATCAATCCCCTGAAATGCTTTTATTTCTGGGCATAGTATGGACCAAAGTGAAAAGTGGTTTGTACTTAATGGAGAGACAGAGGAGAAATATGATACTGTGCTGAATGAAGCTGCTTTGTTTTCCTAATGACTTCTCTGAACTCTCAGTGCTGTTTTGGTTAATGAAACAGAAAATAGAATAGAGAACATGCTTTAAAGGCAACGGGGGTGTGGCTCAAATCCATTTTTTCGAAATGTAATTCTACACAAACTTGCATATCAAATGTGAATCCTGCTGTATCTCGTTTCGTTAGCGGAGAAGACAATAGCCGGATCTGTTGAGATTGTATTTTTGCCAATTTGAAGCCATTACTGGGACCCGCCCTATACCCGGCCTCCGAGAAATTACATTTACTAAGTTGGTCTGCCAAGTACATTTTGCAGGGAAATGTAATTGGTGCTTAAATGATGTGATCTTGGTTAAGGTCAGAGAAAGACTGTGGTCTCTGTTAAAAGTTAACACACCTGCCTTGTGCTTGCGCAAATGCAAAACATTGCCAGCGACCGTTTTACGGATACAATCGATATCAACATTTTTGCGACATTTGTTAATTACCATTTCCGCTCTCGCATTACGTATCATACAAAATGGCTGTCTTTGCTATTGCAAATGACTTGTATCTACTAAACAGGGATAACCCACAAGATGTGTTCGACAGAGAGCACATTTCGTATTTGCATTTGAACAAATTTGACTATTTCTTTGTTTCTCTCCTCCACGCCCTCACGTCAGCTCACGCCACCTGGGCACATTTTTTATTTATTTTTTTAATCGCATTTTTCCATTGAATTTGTATGCAATCACGCCACCTCCAAAATGTGCCTCACTCTCTGTCTGAACACACAGTAAAGATAGCATATGGATGGCACCTTTTGAGGCACTTTTTATTATCAATTATTCAGGAGTTCTTTGGAAGATGTCCAGACAAACAGTTGAAACTAAGTCCAGCCAGTTTTAGTTTTTCTGTCAAAGATTTCTTTTTTTAATGAACATTTCAAGTAAAACTTCAAACCGTGTCTTGGTCAAATGTTTGTGCGGTGCGGAGTTATAACATGTAATCACGTTCAGTTATTATTTAAAAGACTGTAACATTAACACAGAAGCATTCCAAATAGAAGCTGTAGCAATGTAAATCAATCTAACGGCTGAGATATTAGATCAGCAGCGTAACCAGAGGATGGTGCATGGTGAGAGCAGCATGAAATTGGATTTCAGGAAGGCAGCACCAGTGAAAGTGACTGGCTTCAGTCAGAATCTGTGAAAGAAGAGAGAAATACGAGGAACATTTACCTCATAGGACATCTTTTTGAGGCTTTTACTTCATGGGATGTCAGGGGAAAAAGAAGAAAGACAGAAAAAGCCTTTTAGGATAAAGTCTGATGTCATTGAGCTGAAAACATGACTTTTTTCAGATTCTGAGATGTTGATTTCTGAGGTTAGTTTTACTTTCAGTTTAGTGCAATAGAGATAAGTGAACATGATAAGTATCTGAAGCTTGAGAATAGGGGCCTGGACACAGATAGTATATTAAATATGTTTACTGACAACTTGATTTGGAAAATAGATGTATTATACAGTAAGTTAAGATTTCAAAGATCCATTAAACACACGTTTGTAAGTTTAACTAACTAAGTTTAACTCTGCCTGTATATCCCACAGAAATTAGGTAAATATCAGTAAAATTTCCAAAAAGTATTAGTAAAATATATCATAATTATACTTTTTTTTTTATCATATTAAAAATGTGTGAAATATCTGAGAAATATTAGAAAATAATAGAATAGAATATTTTTTACTGTCATTATACAAATACAACAAGATTAAGTTTGCAACTTCCGTCTCGATGCAACGATAAATAGGTTAAAAATAATACAACAAAGCAATAAAATAACAATATGAAAAAGTAAATAAAATAATGCAAATAGCTTAGATGTTGTTAGTCCATGTACACTGAGGCAGCACGAGATCTGGGGGTTAGCCAACTCAGGTTTTCCAGCATCACGAAGCCGGTTCACTTTAAATAGGAGTAGATCACCGTGGTTACCAGAGGAGATCTGCATGGCTAACCTGCATACTCCATGGCTAACCTGCATACTCCATGGCTAACCTGCATACTCCATGGCTAACCTGCATACTCCATGGATGGCCTGCATACTCCATGGCTAACCTGCATACTCCATGGCTGACCTGCTCCAGAGCAGGTTAACTTGAGAGGATGCCAACATCCTCCACTGACCAGTAAAGTGCAGGTTCAGATTCTGTACTTTGTACCTGAAGGTAGATTTGTTCTGCAGTAGACGTCGCCATCCATCTTGTGACACATTTTAAAAACAACACAGACAATAGACAATCACGATAAAACTCAAGGCTCCAATAGTCACTAAACCACTAAAATAAAAGAAATAAGTGTTGCTTTTATCGCATATGTGCAATGTTGCTACGACTTCATCTGAGTGATGGCTGCTGGAGCAATTTTTTTATACCGCTTTGTTCTACACCAAGAATAAACCTCTGAAAAGCTGAAATTCACTGTGCAAAGGCCGCCGTCATTTAAAGTCCAAGACCATGACACCAAAGAAAAAGATGAAAAACGTTTCTATATAATGGTTGAATAAGGCCATCATAGTTTTATCAATAATAATAATAATATCTTTATTTATATAGCACTTATCAAAAAAAGGTACAAAATGCTTCACCTAGCAAGCGAAGAACACATAAAACACAACATGAAAACACATCAATAGAAGAATAAAAGTACTTAAAAACCACAGAAAAAGAAGAAAAAACACATTAACAGAAAAGAAATACTACAATCAGATAAAATCAGGGAAGGCAGTGCGATAAAAAGTATTTTTTTGAAGCTTAGATTTAAAAGAAGCAGGACAGTTCCCTCAAACAAAACCAACGCTGGTCCACTTTCTGCACACAGCTTCACAATTTCCCTCAAAGTTCAGTTTTGAGTCAATAATTCAATAATTGCAGATTGCACACATTCTACAGTCTGACTCTCAATAGATATGACCTTTGTGTTTGTGGGCATGTCTTCTAAAACATATTGCCATGTCTTTGGTTTTAGATATGTTTAACTGAAGATAGGGCATCTCACACCACCTGACTTTAAGTTGGCCCTATTTTCCCACTTGCTCTGACACAAATTTGTGTAGAGGATTAAAAAACAAATGGCAAAAGCAAACATCCTTGTGGGGAGCCGGAGGAGGAGACAGACAGAATCCCATTTATCCTCACTCTTTGTGTCCTATTAGTTAAGAAGTCTGGAGTCACAAGCAGCTCAGTTTGATATAAAAATGATAACATATGGTGTCTTTTATTAGAACATTAATCCGAACACTGTTAAATATAATATGATGATTATAAATGCAACACGTCTGTCAGAAAGACCTCATCGGGTATTCAATTCATCTCCTCTCATCTCGGCTATGGCAGTCTGACATTACTTTTTAGGTGCATCGTATATTCGAAACAGTTTGTTCGTCGTCAGACAAAGATGCAAAATATATCCACTGTACATATACAGTAATTCCTTCATAGCACCTTCATCCAGGTAACCCAAAGGAGAGCCTCTCCAGGTCTGAGCTAACAACTGCCAAAGATCAATGTAATGGAAAAAAAACAATACAATATTCCTTTCAATATAGTTATCTTATTTCTGGTCAAACATAAGAAATGTGTAAATTACTTATTGTAGTTTGGTGGTATAATCGTTTTCCGGTGGTTCCATGTTAACTACAGATATTGACAGTCTGTTAATTAATTGAACGCCCATTGCCAACATTTATGAAATGAACTGCTTTCACACCCACAGGCGAAGCAAACTGTATCGAGTTTTGTTTATTATGTCAGGAGCCATTAATTTGCTGCCAGCTTTATATTGAATATGTTATCAGAAACCTGGCAAGCGAGTGAGAGCGAAGACAAAATGAGCCAATTTAATACTGTTTGGCAGGAGGAGTCAGATTTTACTGCTCGCTGGGCTTTTGTTTGACTGGAAATCTCTAAAATTAATTTGTGGGACCTCATTTTCCTGAGGTGTGTGCACCTGTACCTTAATTTTATCTACAGTGCTTTCATTAGTGCTCCATGATGCAGAACTGCAATGGGCGTTGGATAATTTACTGTTTTCTGATAAGGAAGCTCATTGTCTGTTAACATGCTCTGAGTCCAAGTCAAACACTTTTCAGTTATGAATAACAAACTTCATTTCAGCTCTGCAGCCACGTAACCATTCCTTTCATTTCAATCCGAACTAAAGGTGGACGAAAATCACTATCGTTCAAAGAAATAGGTGCTTAAGTAATCTGCAACATGTTGCTTTATGTTTTTTCTCTGTCATTTGTGCTATTATTATACACAAAAGACATACATTGCTGCCACTCTTAAATGAGTTCAAAAAGAATAGCAACGCTGGTGCGCCTGCGTGCGTGTGTGTGTGTGTGTGTGTGTGTGTGTGTGTGTGTGTGTGTGTACACCTACTGTAGCGGGAACTACAGCAGTGGCGATTTTAGGTGCTTTAGGTGCTTTAGGTGCTTTAGTGTAGTGCAGAATGTTTTATACATTATATATATATATGTAGACACATTTTAAAATAAGATGAGCTGAGATGGTGTAAGGTGCAGTATTTTGATTTATTGATGGCTGCCCGGAGAATTGAAACAAATATAACAAAGAGAATTCTAAAATGCATTACCCCACTTAGCTTTAACTCAACCTATAACATCACAGTCAGGGCTAAAATGTTCTTTGGCATACTTTTTAAAGGAAAAATGATTGATAATTTTTAGGTAAAATACCAATAGATGTAGGAACCGAACGCTCTCACAGCTGGTGGCGACTCACTGGAGGAAAATGATGAAGAAACTATTTCAAACAAAGTGCAGTATGAGACAGACAGACAGCTTATTTGTCTGTCTTAGATATATTTACTCTACGGATGATAAGTGTGTGATTGACCCTCAAAACATCTTTTCAATCTAATTCATGAGTGAACCATGAAGCATGCTGTTGACAGAGAGGCTGTTTCATTTTATAATTCAGAGGTCACAGCTAATCGCAAAAAAAGAAAAAAAAGAGCATTCTGTGCCTGTGGAGAAAAGTTGCACTACCTGTATTTAAAAGCTGGTTAGGGAAACTTAATGATATGCTTAATATGAAAAGTATCCGCTATGACCTCAGGGCAGCCCAATACTTTTTTATTAAGATCTGGCAACCCATCCTGACTTTTCTTTCCCCAACAGACAAAACCTTGGTGACACCAGACTAGAACATTATCTTTTGTAAGTTACTATTTAACATTTTTATATGCCTGTATGTTTTTTTTGTTTTGTTTAAGTGTATGTGTGATAACTGTATTTGATATTTGATTTACGGTGGTGTGAGGATTGGGGGGGAAGGAGGGGTATCTCTGTATTTCTACTCTTTTTTTTCTCCTCTTATACCTCCACACCAGGCCAGAGGCATTATGTTCTTGGTTTGTCCGTCCGTCCCTCCGTCTGTCCCTCTGTCCGTGTCATTCTTGTGAATGAGAGACTGTCTTCAGGTCGTAAAAGGAAACTCCATAAATAAAGTATTGAGGAAAAAAAGAGGTCACAGCTTCTGCAAAGTTTGAACTTATATGAAATGAAATATCCCAAGTTCTCCGTGGAATTGAGCTCGCTTGAAGTCGAGAACAAGGAGAAATTTATATCACAAAAAGCAGACCTCAGACTGGACTCACAACCCTAATGAAAAACACGTATGGCAGTTTGCACGCTCCACTTTTACAGATTAAGATCATACTACTGTATTATACGTATATACGCAAAACCAGACGCTTACAATCGGTGCCTTTTTTCGGATTATGTTCTCTCATGCGTCAGCCAAACATTAAATATAGGAGAATTTGTCTGAATCAGTCTGCATCATCTATCTTGACTGGACACTGTGTGTGTTCCCATTCAGCACTTGTGTTGGGGAAATGAAAATGGACGTCAACAAGGGTTTAAAAACTGAACCTGCAGCACTTGCTCCCGGCGTCTTTAACGACCTCTACTTCAAAACACAAAAGGTTTCCCTTTTAGCTGCAACACCTCTTCTGTCTCCTTCTCTCTGGGAGCCGAGCAAGCACAAAGATATTAATGCTGACTGTTATGATCATTGTACTGTGCAAAGCAATCTGCTGCAGGCCAGGAGAAAGCAGAAACTAACATAGGGACTGTTTGTCTTTCTATATATGTCTGTACGGATCATGGCAGGATAAATCTGTTAGGGGGCCCTGGGGGGGGGTATACTGCAGGGGTTGGAGGGTTGGAGGGTTGCAATGTGTGCGTACCAGAGACCAAACAGTCCTCTGGAAGAAAAGTGTGTGATTATGTGATTAAACACAGCTTACTGCATTACTTTGGCAACATCTGAGAACCATACAAACATAATCGAAGTCATGATTAAGCTCTTAAAACTAGACTTTTTACAACATTAGGTGTTGGCCCTGAACTCCAGAAATTGGCACGGCAAAATGTGTGGTTCTAGTGCATTGGCTAGTTGGCAAACTATAGCTGACGAGCTAACATGCAAACCAGCCGGATAGATGCTAGCGCCAGTCACAATCGCTCCACATGAATAAATGTAAATGAATAAAGCACTCGGAGCTTCTTCCCATTTTCTTTCTCTGTGCTGGGCTTGAGCGGGGATAAAAGCTCAGTTAGGGAGCTCATTAGCTCAGCGTCTAATGGACAATAAGATAACAAACAATGTATTTGTATCATCAACTCCTGTCTCATGAGTGTCGACATTTTTATTTTTTTATTTTTATTGTGGAGCAGTTTATGCTCCAACAGAGGAGGTTAGATAAAAGTGGATGGTGCAACACAGCTAATAAACCACAGTAATAGCTTCTTCCATTTTGGACTCTAAGATCAGTGGAAGAGAGAAAGAAAGCAGACAGGTGGCAGTGAATACAGGATGCATAATAAAAAAAAAAAAAAGAAAGAAAGAAAGGGGGAAGCAGAGTGGGAGGAAGAAAGGATGGCTGAGGGAATAGGAGCTTTAATGTGCTTTGCTTTATTTTGCATAAATTGAATCAATCGGGAGGACAAATGTCTGATGTGTGAGATGTTGACTAGTAGTTCTATTCAGGATAAATTATGACCACGTGTGGCTCCTAAAAGAAGGAATGTGAGAGGGATAACACCCTCACACCGACCACCATCTACTGTGTCTGTGGTCAGAGTGCTTGGGTGTCAACCACAGGAGCCAGAGCTCCTCCTACCGGAAGGTTTGGGCACTGCAGTACTACGTGTGTGAAATCTAATGCCGGCCAAGCAATAACACCTTTTCTTTCAGAAACCCCACAGTGCATGCTCATATGAATCTGAATAAACTGTAAAGTACATGAATTGTAAAACAATTGAAGGCTAATGCACATGATTATCCAACTATATTGAGATGGAAACGATGGAAATCAAAGTTGTTACAGAACAATCAAATGCAGTAGATAAAAGACAATAAGACGTTTAAAAAGACATGTTTTCTTTTCATAATGAGTGCTGGGTTCCTACATCAACAAACTATTTTATGTCAGATTTCTGTTGATTTGACTTCTTGCACACATTTGAATCAGAATCTGATGACGGTGTGTTGTTTGCTCACTGCCAGTCAAATCTGACTAAACCACACAGTCCTGATGAAGCAGATTAGAGTTTTGAGTGTTAAACTCTTAATAAATAATACCTAAAGGTGTTGTTTTTTTATTGGAATTTGTTTGCTTATTTAATCGTCATCCTGATTCAATGTCATTGACAAATACCTAAGATCTCAGGGGCTGTGAAACAAAATAATAAAAGATAAAAATCCAATAATTGCCATTAAATCTCAGCATTAGCCAGGCTAAGAAGGAAGCTTTTAAGTTCATCTTTAAATATATCAACACTTTCAGCTACTCATAGACCCTCCGGCGGGCTGTTCTAATAGCTCGAAGCACAAAAAGTAAAGGCATTTTGCTTTTTGGAACAACTAAAAAACTTGTGTGAGGGGGACCTGGGGGGCTTGTTTCACCAAATATGCAACTTACAATTTGCTCCGTAAGATAATTTCCTCCCATTATACTGTTCAAAACAAAATTCCAAATTCGGGACGCATGCATGAGCATGCAACAGACGTGTATAACTTGCAAATTTCTCGAGTGGCGATCATTTGCGAAACGCACACCGCGTTGCATACTTTGCAGGCATGTCAGACAAAGAGGCCGGTTCAAGACCATGCAGTGCTTTATAAACTGGTCAAATTATTTCAAAAGCAGCACAAAAAAAACTCCTCTGGTCTCAAACACTCAGAGTTCTGAATCAATTGCAACTGATTCACGACTGTGAAGCTCGATGCTACATAGTACACAGCTAAGATATTACAGCTGGACGATGAATGAACAGTGTGACAATGTTCCTTCAGTCAACACTGGTGTGCAAACCACAAAGCAATGACTCCTATCTCTGTTCGACCCTTGCTCTCAATAAAGCCGACTCACTCACCATGTCACTCCTGCAAGGCTACTCAAAGACGAGAAGGGTTAGGGTATCAAAGCTAATCTGCAATCAGCTTTCTCTGAAGTAATACTCCAATTAAACACATGGTGAAAACACTCAGACTGAGGTGCTGTCTGCCACTGCTAGAGTCAGAAGAATTAGTGAAGGGAGATAGCATAATTGGTACATGAACAGATTGGATCTATATTTAAGAAAATACCCACGGGCAGAAAATTATTTAGGGAAGATGGATCGAAGGGCCAAAGTACACTTGGAATACAATCATTTCGCAGCCTCCTGCTCTATCCGTCACTCTTTGGGTCTGTGAGTGATTCAGAATATTCTTTTCTTTTATCAGATTTATCTTTTATCTCATCCCTCTGGAGCTTTTCACATAGCTTTGGAGGTTTTCTGGTACCTGATGATGCAACTCCTGGCAGGCAGAAATGGCAGCTGTGAAAATCCCCACTGGGATACTGCGTGTGTGGGTGTGAGAGCGCGCGCATGTGTGTGTGTGTGTCATTTGGAGGTGATTTGTGGGCCATCAATGTTTAGCAATCACAGGGCGGAAGGACGCTCTGATTGTGATGAACTCGCTTCCTGCTGTTCGCCCTGTCAATCCAATCGTCGCGTTTCCTTCCCAGCGTGACGAACACGGTCGAACTTGCTGTCCAGAAATGTTCTTGGTGCCCTTATACATTTCTCGGCCCAAATCCTGTCCTACAGTCGTACGATATTAGGACGTGAGCGATGTATACGTCCACATGCATTAACATTAGTTACAGTTTCTGGTTGTGCTGCTTTCCGAGATCTGTCAATGCAATTAGCTTACTCAACCGGACAGAATTCACTTGGAAGAGAACAGTAATCGTGTTATAAAAGGGCAACTGGTTGCTCGCTTCTAGGCCTCGGCGTGACTTCTCGTATTCACACACGAGCGTCGGGATCCCGTGGACATGAGTAAACATCACACTGTCCTCCACAGAACAATGTGTCGTTAAAATAATAATCAGTCTGATCATTTCTACATCCGTTCTGTGGCTGGACGTAACGCGGATGACTGTCCTCGACAGCTGAAATGAAGCAGTGGTGAGTAATTAAAAAAGGTTGGAAGGTGTGGTGAGGTCCAAATCCTAGGATAGAAAAAATGTTTTGTCACAAGCAAGACTTCATGATCTCTTTTGTACAGATAGATTTAGATCAACAGAAACCACACAGCAATGTGTTCATCTCACTCACGTGTCTTGAATAGTTTTCTTTCTTTTTTTCTGGATATAACTGATATGTATTATTTATTACCTAAAATTTAAACCCAATTTAGAGCATTTTTACACAACAGCACAGTGAGTTCACATGCCCTCTTGTGGATCAAATCTGTCAAATCTGAAGATTTAAAATGTTTTATTACTGACATAAACTGTATGATTCCTTGTATGCTAAATAAAGTGATATTTTCATGATTTTCCATCTGTTAAAAGCTTATCTGTGTATCCCAAACACTGTGTGGGGCTGGTAAACAAATGCATTGTTGTTTTAATCTGTTTTATTAATCAGATATTTATCATAGTCTGTTTGGTTGATTGGTTGATTGGTTGATTGATTGATTGATTGATTGATTGATTGATTGATTGATTGATTGATTGATTGATTGATTGATTGATTGATTGATTGATTGATTGATTGATGGTAGTACCTCGGCAGTGATGCGTCAGAGAAACACATTAAGTAGCTTTACTTTATTTACAACTTGTAATAATATTAATATTACAGAGCACCAGCCAGCAGCTTACTTTACCATAGGTCGACTTCATTAAGTGATATTATTACAAACAGAGCATTTAAAAGTGCAAAAAAGTGTTGGCAATATCATTTATTTACTGTTTGTCCATTAAGCAGAATACCGATTAGGCCTAAAAAATTAGAAAAATGAAAAAAACTTTTATCTGATGATCATAAATGTGCCTCTTCCAGGAGGATTGTTTAAAGAGGTCATTCGGTGTCATTCAGCAGCCAAACATCTGCTATTCACCATCACAGGTGGTTATCACCTTTTATATTTACAGAAAGCTGTTGATTTTCACAGTTTCGGAAAAAAGTTTGTGGTGATTTTGTGATGTGTTTGTGAAAAAAATCCCATCTTTTCTTGTGCAGCGTGCAGTCATTCGAAGACTTTCGTAGCACAAACTTAGACGTGTCAGTTTTGAACACGTCTCAAGTCTATAGTAACCTCTGAGGTGCTCTCTACTGTTCCCCTTAAGAACAAACACTTCCTCTATTTGCTACTTGGCATCTGGCATCAGTTTCTGTCATTTTTAGCCAAATAAACCAGCCTGAGTTGAATAAACAAACCAAATAACCAAAGTAATTACTGTTTATTGAGTCATCTCGGTGTGTTACATCTTGAGTCACCAGGCTGCTCTGTATCTGAATGAAATCTTTGGCAAACTTCCTGTTCCAATCGTTTGATATCAGATTAGCTTTGTTTTACGCCACCGCGGGAGGTTCGGGCTGTCATAGATCTCTTTAGTTTTGTGCTTTTTAATAAGTGGGTTTGGTCTGTATGCTCTCTGTGTCTCCTGTCTTTGATGGAGACATTTATAGACTCTATAGAAAGAACGATAAAATTAAATATTGAGATTTGAGTAGATGTTCAAATTGGAAATGTGTGTTACAATTGTTCCCATGTACCTGTCTTTAAATAATTCAAATCTTCTTTCTGCAGTGTGTGAAAAATGATCATGCTACTATTGAAAAAAGAATCTTGAAGCATGAAGATGAGTTAAAATAGTCTACTATATTAGTGCCAGTGTTTGTGTAAGTAGGCTACTCATCCCCTCCATAATATCAAAACTTTACAGGAAATGTTGTAGCCTCAAATACATAAGGCCCAGTGTTAAAACCTGTGGTTGTTGAATCCTAAGTTACGTACCAGACCACACACACATAGAACAACACTCACACATTACATTACATTACATTTCATTTCGCTTTTACAATAAGTGACACTCACACACAGCTGCTCAGTGTCCAGCCCTAACTCTTCTGGGAAATGTGTAACACACATATTTGAGTATTTGTCATCTTTGTCATACCGTTTTTTGTTTGTAGCACAACTCTTCATCCAGAGGAGGGCAGCATGGCCTTGTGTAAGTGCTGTAAATAGAGCAGCCCATGTGGATAACTGGGAACTGTTTGTCTTTAACCAGGAAGTCTGATACTGACTCTCTCATTCTGTGAAGGCACAGAAACTGACCGTGACACTACACATGTACTTCAACTCTCGTGAGTTTCCCTTAAACATAAAAGGGTCCTCAGTTGCAGAAAATATCTTACTGGCTGCAAGAAAGCAAATGAGACTATTCTCCAAATTGTCAAACTATTCCTTTCAGTTACAAAGAAACTGCTTTCTGGGATATGCTACTTAAATTTAATGTATGCTATTTCTTGCTGGAACAGCCACTGGGACATTATGATGGATCACGCGGAATAAAAAAATAAGTGTGTGATCAGTAAGGGAGATGCGGGTTGTACTTTTTGTACATAATTTTGACACTTTACATGAGGAAATCAATGTGAATTTATTTTAAATTGATTCAATTTTGATATAAAAACAACGATGTATTAATTGTTCAACAGTTGTTGATTATTATAGCGGGAATTAGCTTAGGGTGAAAACAGTAGTGGGATCTAGATTTACTCAAGTGCTGTAGTTGAATATAATGTGGACATACTTGTAGCTTACCATTCTATACTATTTTATACTCCATTGTATTTCAGAGAGAAGTTTTGTAATGTATTGTATCAAATTACTTTTTACTCCACATTTATTTGACAGTTACTTTTTACATTATAAAAAAGCATATGATAACCTATGTTTATATGATGTGACGCAGCACTATAGGCTACTACTAATGAACCCAAAATATACAGCGCATCTAAAACTAGCTCCACGTTGACAAACTACATAAAAATACTATTATTTGTTAGTGATAAAAACAGAATAATATAATAGTTTATAATAATATAATACCGTGGAGGGAGCCACTATACTTTTGATACTTTAAGTACACTTTGCTTATAATACTTCTGGACTTTTACTCATGTAACATTTTGAATACAGGACGTTTACTTGTAATGGAGTATTTTTAGGCTCTGGCATTTCTATGTTTACTAAACCTAATCAATTAATCTGAGTACTTCTTCCACCACTGGGTGAAACTCTAATGTCACGACCTTTATTTTGAAAATACAAACACACCGGAAGATAAAACGGTTGTGCTGCTAGCTTTATGCTAACCTGTATACGCAGCAGTGGCAGGTCTGTATCTTTCAATACAAGAACTAAAGTCAGCCTATATTTTCTGAAAACAACCGCAGAAGTATCGCCTGTATGTTTACAGTTAAGTAAACCTCAATTTCTTTATTTGGCTAGACGTTAGATAACGCTATGTGATAAGTAATAGCTAGCTTAGTGTTAAAGAGAGGTAGTTACGTTTCTTTCTTTTTTTGTTTTTATACTGTAATATCAGTTGCTGCCATATTGATTGCAGCCTGTTTTACAACTTGTTACGCTTTTTACAGGCTATTCTGTTGTTTTTTGGGGATTTACTTCCGCGTTTGTGTTCCGGGAATCCACATTAAATTGAGTGCGTGCTCACGCGCGCGCGTGTGTGTGTGATTGTTTTGTGTGGGCGTGTGCCATTGTACAGTACACACTGTAACAATATGCGATATAAGAGAGAGAGAGAAACGACATTGTATTTATATATTGTGTTTTACAATAACGTCTCCTTACAGGCATGGCTGTGTTTGAGAACTGCAGTGTGCTTTTAGAGCTGAAAACTTTGCCCTTAAAGGAGAAAAATAAACTCAAATCATCAATAACAGAGAATGGAGGCAACATTTCCTTTGTGGTCAATAAACAGGTCAGAGGATGTGATTATTTCTCAGTCTTTTATTAAAATCTAATATCCTCCTTCGACATGATTTAATGTACTGCAGCTTATTCTGTATCCTATTGGTTCAATGTTCTCGGGTAGCAAAATTCACATCATGCTTTCTGATTTCTGCCTACATTTCCCACAGTGCTCTCTGATAGTGACCACTGATGTGTCCACCCTGAGCTCCAACAGGCTGCGCAGCATCCAAAAATACCAAACTCCCGTGGTCGGGGTGAGTTATGTGCACAGGTGTCTGGAGAAGGGAGTTCTTCTGCCTGTGGATGAATACAGGCTGGATACTTCCCCTCCATCTGCTTTTTCACCTCCTCTTCCTCCCATCTCATCGAGGCGAAGTCCACTCTCACATCAAGGTATTATCCTTATTAGGGAGTAATTGTTTCCAAAAATGCACATATATTGATGAATACTTAACAGTATTTAATTAGGACAATTTCACACAAATGTTCAATAGGATAAAATGATGAAGTGATGACATTTTAGACTGACATAAATGTAAACTGCGAGGTGGTAATTGTAGTTTATTTTATGTGGACATGACTTGTGATTTTTTATTGACAAAAAGACCTTTGTCACGTCCACTTCGACTCCTTCAATGTTTGTAAATTTGAGGGGGAGAAATCAAGGCCTTGAAAGTTTTTGAAATAGTAATTGAAATTGCTTTAATTTAAATATTTTTTGTGCAAGTATAAAAGTTGAAGTTCTTTTACTTAGCTCTTAGTCTCTTATTGCTCAATTTACACAATATATTGTTTTGCTTTTCTCACATATTCAAGCCTTCTGTAAAGCCTGCTAGTTCTCATTGAAAAAAAAAACTTAGTGACTGTAGATTCTCATGTTGAAATATAATTTACTGCAGCTTTATTGATCCCTCTTGGACAATATATATGTATTGTACCTGCAGCAGTAAATGGAAGTATCATGATGGTGAAGGCCACAACACCCCTAACTCTGATATTTGTAAATCAAAATGATCATTCTGTTCATGTATAAAGCTTTTAAATTACACTCAGACTATGCAGTGGTTTGTACACTGACTGTGCAATCAGAGACGTGGAAATGACAATAATGCACTTTGCATTTACTGTCTCAGTTACAGAGGGCAGACTTTATTTGCACTTTGCACAGACACAAGTCGGGAGAGTATCGTTGTTCAATAGTCCTTCCACTTCAGTTTCCACATTGATATATGGACATTCTGATTTAAAAAGTACAGTTCAGACTCAGTCAGCAGGTTTAACTTCCTAGCAGCCTTTCAAGACAGACAAATGGTGTGTTTGCTCATCAGGTGTGTACTTTGGACACATTCAGATTGTCTTAAGAGATCATTCAAACCTGCAGCAGTGTTGTGTACCGAGCGCTTTGCGAAGTGTATTTGTAGGAACCCACATTATCACCATGCTTACAGTACATAGCCTGTGTTTACTCAGATTTAAATGCGTACCAGTTTCTAATGCTGTTATTGCAGAATAAGTGACATTGGGTGTGTCGTTCATGTGTATTTGTTTTGTCCAAAGTACCAACGAGCAGTACCAACTCAGCCGCTCCTGAGCTCTCCAAAGGCCCTCAGACTAAGAGGGCAAAGACTCTGGGGAACGGCGGAAACATCTTGGAAAAGTTCAGGTTTGAACGACGATCATCTTCATGTTAGCCAGAACATGCACAGTTATATCAACCCGAGGGGATTAGTGACGAAGGAGACGATGACATACAGTTAAATTGTATTATTTGTACAAATGGTTAAAGGTTATTTAGAATTGTAAATATGGTGTGACTTTTTGCATAGTTACAAAACACGGGTGAGGCCTTTATCAAGCTGATTGGTTACCTATTCCTGTATGGCTGTTTAGCAGTTATACTCCTGCAGAGAGTAGCTTTTGCACAACCGCAGGCAAGTAGTGCTTTGCCACCTGAGGATGCAGGCCACCATGAATAATTTCCCTGGAAAAAATAGACAATTTTCCCTCCTTTTTTAAATCTAAATGTCATCCATTCGAAGATGCAGTTGCCTCTGTTCACATACCGTTGTCACGTGGAGAAAACACACCGCAAGAGTTTCAAAAACTTAAGTCAACATTTCTGCTGAAAATTGTATTCCCAAATGACATGTACAATTTTATTAATCTTTAAATGTCTTAACTTTCACAGGATTTATACTGAAACTGATTTTGACCTTCCAACGTATCCGGATCATTTTCAAGTGGCCAAGTATTCGATCTTTGAAAAGGTAGAGCTGCAATTTATTTTCTAGCTTTCCTACTACTGCTACTATAGTAGTGCTGGAATTATTATTATTATTAATAATATACATTTCTCTCAAGATAAACAGCAGCACTTGGTGTGTGCTGGAGTTGCAGAGTTACAAAGGAGAGAAAGGATGGCAGTACCGTGTGGTCAGGTACTGGAAGGACGATATAGGAGCCCAGGTATGAAGTCTTCTATATATTACGGCTCATAGATGTAATATAATCATTTTGACATTGAAAACATAAAGTCATTTCAATCACCACACTGCAAACAGTGCTATACACTGCATACGTCATATCACTATGTGTTGCCTGCCATTCATCTGTGTGCTGTTTGTCTGTGTTTCCCCTGACATGTTAAATGACTCAGAGTTCTGTGTTTAATTGGTATACCTGTAATTTGACTGGGGATTCTGCCTTCCTGTTATTCATTTATTTGTTTCATGTTGCTTCAAAAACTCACATAATGAAGTGCGAGACCTTTTAAGCAAAGCAGTGCTTCTCTGTTCTGGGGTGCCAGCAGGTGCAGAGTAAACCAAAATAAATCAAAGTTCCAGCCCACGCCGGGATACGAGGATAGACACTATTTTATTAACGGATTAAATTACATTAATAACAAGAAGGAGCGTTTCTGGTTTGTAATGTACTGTTAATAAAATAGTGTCTATCCTGGACTGGAACTTTGATTTCTTTTAGTTTACTGAAGTTGTTGTTTCTTTCAATTTGTATATCAAAAATATTCAGAATTCCCTCCTGATCTGTTTAGAAAAGCTTCTTAAACCATCAGAAGAATCCAAACTGTCAAATGAAACCAGGCAGACTTGTTGGAAAAACATTTTTAAAAGTGCCTGCGTTTGTGCGAACAGAAGTTGCCGGTGAGGGATGTGCTGGTGTTTCTGTCCACGTCAGAGGAGGCTCTGGAGGTGTACAAGGCCCAGAGAGAGACCCTGCAGGCCACTGGTCTGCAGCTCAGGAACAACACCCCTCCACAGGCCCAGGACCTTGGCTCCGCCCCCCTCCAGCAGGTCCGACACATTCACTTCATATATTGCTTCAACATTTTACACATTTTACTGACAATAAAAAATAAAACTGCAGGCAATTATGAGAAGGGTACTATACTGTAAACCAGAAGGTTTGGGATGCCTTGCAGCAATTGCAAGGCATTGTGGGAATTGTTGTTTCTAGTCTCAATTGCTTAATAACATAAAATGTTCAGGTAACTGTATTTCATTCACATCTGAACATACAGCACCAGCATGTGGTGGATTTTTTAATTTTTCAAGTTGTGTTTTGTTGTTTGGAATTACAATAATTCAAAAAATTCCTTTCAAAATACCCCATTACTAGAGTATATTTAAGGTTAATAATGATACATTATATAATAGCATATTAAAGATAATTAAAACAAGACATTGTGGTACGTTGCGGTAGCTTAATAAGCATGTGCATTGTTTCTCTGGCAGCTGCTGCTGGAGGAGAAGCTGAACACAGGAAGCTTATCAGAGGAAGTGGGCGTCTTTGTGGAGCTGCTGTGGACTGAGGCCCTGGGCTGCCTCAGCAACATCCTTACAGTTTCGATCGACAAGCTCAGCCTCAATGATGTAAGGTTTCCTCTTTAGTCTGCTGTCAGACTACTGGGAGCAACATCAGCAGTCCCATCAGTCTTGTTTGTTTCACCTTCTAGGAAAGACACTCTAATGATGAATCTCATTACAATTACACTGTGTGTGTGTGTGTGTGTGTGTGTGTGTGTGTGTGTGTGTGTGTAGGTAAGCAGGGTGGAGGGCTTGTTGCTTCAGGCTCAGAGGAAGCTGAAGGAGCCGGATTGTAATGAGGTGGCTTCTCTCCTTGATGAGGTTTACACCCTGCTGCCGCACAAAGCGCCCCTCTGCTTTCTTCCCTCTGCCAAGTTCATCTCTCAGAAACTGGACCTCTGTCAGGTAACGCAGAACTTACACACATGCACAAGCACGTACTCTAAGACAGGTATACCTATACAGACATAAAGAACCAAACAATCATGATTTAAAAAGGTCTTCCATGTGCACACATAATAGCTTCGTCCTAAATCCATGACATACTCTAAATCTAAGCTTGTCTTGGGTCTATTACGTCCTTGAAAAAACATTTTCTGCTTGATCTTTATGTATACTAACTGCATGAACGGTATACTAGGTATATAGAATACACTGTATACATTTAGTATGTCGTATGGTGTGCCTGATAAACACTGATAAATTGTCTCAAACAGTTTAAAACAGAGTTCAAACAGAGTTGGCAGTTTAGCTGAGATGAAATTCTGATATTTTTACGCTACCACATTGTTTGGGGTGATTGTACTGTTTTCTTTTTTTCTCAGAGCTCTATGGCTTCTAAAGCCGTTTAGTTCGTCAACATTTTTAGTTTTTATTCAACAGAGAATCTATACACATTCATTTTAATTATTTAAACTGGCATTCATTGCATTGTATGGTTAAAACCTCTATTATTATCAAATAATACGACCTTATTTGGCTTATTTAATTTTAAACACTTGTACTGTGTAGCACACTAACACATTTTTACATTTTGACCAATGAATATTGATAATGCGAATAATTCATCTTTTTAAGCCCCCACATACACTGAAATGCATGGCATTAGTTTTCATCCTTAAAGCCTAGTCGCCACTGTCCCCTGTTCATATACAGACTAACGTCAACACATTCATTTTCTTTTGTCAAGTTAATCAGGGATGTTCTGAACGTCAGTGAAATGACCCTGAGAAGCCCCGTGCCTTCCTCTCTGGGGAAGTACCGCGCTCTGAGGTGCAGCATTGACACGGTTCCCCCCGGCACCGCCGAGTTTCAGGCTGTGACCACTCTGCTGCAGGACAGGTAGCGTGCCACCTCAGAAATGCTGTCATGTCTGAGATCCTGGAGGGAAGCAGAACCCGTTCAGTGATGCATTGCTTCTAAACCCCGAACACACATCTATTCACAAAAACTGTTGCAGATATGAATGCACACCAACTGTTATTTATGTTCCTATTTAAGGCCATTTACTGTCACAAATCTAACCCAAAAAAATATGAGTATCATCACACAATCTAATAGTGAGTCTCATTCTCCTGTTTCTTCCAAAGCGGAGCCATTTATTTGTATTAGACAGACAGCCGCCGCTCAGAGGAGAACGATTGTAGAAACGTGGAGTGCTGGGGGTGATGCCACTTAGACCTCCATTTATATCAATTTTCTGAAAATATATACAGAATGTGCTATAATTGGACCATACCTCAGTTTATATTTACATTGTTAAACAGATATATCTGTCAATAATTCTGTATCTGTTTTAGATAGCGTTTTTAAACCATTTGTTTGACGTGACATACATTCTCTGCTACACTTTTCTCTCCACGTTCAACCATACTTCATTAAGTTAGATCTATAACGTTGGGCAAATTCTAATAAAGAGCCCAGTAAATGTGCAAAGAGAAGAAAGTTTGGAGGCATACAATGCAGTTTAATCTTAATTAGTCTTTATACAAAGTAACAGTGACCCTACCATTCAAATTAATTGTACTATAGAGGATATAAATAGTATATAATTAAATAAATAAATCTTTTTTTGTGTCAGTTTAAACCTTAGTGTCCGTCCATAAACACCTATAAATATTTTTTTAATATATAAATGTTTTTTTCAGATGAGTGTGGCATCTCACTGCCCATGTTTCCATCCGTGCTTTGCAGGAAGATGCAGGTCCATCAGGTTCTGCGTGTCAGCAGAGGGGTGGAGCTTCAGACGTTTAGGAGTGAGGTCGGGAACATTAAGCCCCTCCTGCACTCCTCCAGCCCCAGCAACTTAGTGGGAGTCCTGTCTCGGTGAGATCACTCACACACACACTCACACACACACATAAACTAGGATTTTCATGACTATTTATAAAGTATATCCTAACTACTTGAGCAACCTGAGATTCAATTAATCTGTCAATGTGAGATTGTTGTTGTTGTGGGATGATTCCAGGTGTTCTCACACAGAAACTGATAAAAGAAAATGTCTGAGATGAAAATTTAATTTTTTTAATTTCAAAATCCAGACTGTCAGCAGTAAGGGAATGTACCACCAGAGGAACATTAAATACTCTTCGGCTTACATTTAACATTTTACGTATGAACTACTGGGGTCATTGGCTATAAATCGGATTAAGAGCAGTTTCGCCGACATCACTCTACAGGATTTAGGGATGAATAAAGTTTAAAGTTTTAGGCAGTAACCCTCAAGTGCTGTTAGAAGTGGAGAATGTGCAAGATACTGTATATAGTGACAGTTATATACAGTCGATCACTTCTTCATCATTTAATTATATGTCTTCTTTCTATTCATGCACTTGGGTTACGTTCAGACTGCAGGCGAAAGTGGCCCAAAGCCACTTTTGTTTTTCCCAAATATGTTACTCGGATCTATTTCTTTTATTTTTTTTTTCATAAGTGTGACAAGCACAATAACATGGAATCTGATCTTTTCAATTCTGAATCGGACCACATTCATATGTGGTCCTAAATCAAATAAAGGTTTTTTCATGCGACTTTATATCACTTTAGATCAGTCTTTCACTGGTGGTCCATGAGTGACCCCTAGTGGTCCGTGAGTATATTGGTAAAATGTCAAATTTTTTATTAATATATTATAAGTTTAAAAGTGTTTCTCAAACTGTTTAAAAATGACTAGTATAGAGTGTAGCATAGATGTAGCATAGCTATGTAGCTACGTGGGTTAATTTTACGATCTTACATCATAAATGATCAATTTGAGTCAACTGACAAGATGGATCGATGGCTCAAGACCGGGTCAGGTAAAAGAAAATTAAATGAAAAATCTGACACGTCAGTCAAGGTGCATCGTCCTGATGCAGGTGATGCAGCTACAAGTGGTTCAGCTGCAGCCACAACAAGTGATTTTGTGTGCGTTTGAGAAACCCTGATGGAAAAAAAGTGTACTTAAACAAATACTTGCTTGAATGTGAAAAAATACAACAAAAATTCATGAAAAAAGCTTGGATGTGAAAAAAAACTTAATTTTCATGAAAAAAGCTTATATGAGAAAAAATGCTAAATGTTTTAATGAAAAAAGCTTGGATGTGAAAAAATACAAAAAGAAATAATGAAAAAAGCTTCAATGTAAAAAAACAAACAAAATTTTCTTGAAAAAAGCTTCAATGTGAAAAAATACTAAAAAAAATTCATGAAAAAAGCTTAGAAATTTAAAAAAAAAACTTAATTTTCATGAAAAAAGCTTGAATGTGAAAAAATACTACAGTTTTTCATGAAAAAAGCTTGGAAATTTAAAAAAAACTTAATTTTCATGAAAAAAGCTTGAATGTGAAAAAAAAACTTAATTTTCATGAAAAAAGCTTTGATGTGAAAAAAAACGTAATTTTCATGGGAAAAAAATATCCAAAAACAATAGGCCTGCTTACCACGCCAACAGATATTGTCCACATTTAAACATTGTTTTATAAACAAAAAAAAAACAATAAATGTGTTTTGAGCACTAAGGCTTGCAGCGTGAACGTAGCTTTAGTGATGTTATATATGTGATGGTATAGTAATGCTGACAGTTCATGTACAGTATGGTGCAGGTCTACATCTTCAGCTGAACAAACAAGAAATCTGATTTGGACTTTTATTTTGTAGCTAATTATTTTCACCTTCTCCTGTAGTGGTCTGCTGCTGCCCCGTGTTGGAGTGGAGCATCATGGGATCGAGAGAACAGACGCTGGTAATCTGGGCAGTGGAATCTATTTTAGTGATGCCGTGAGGTTTGTAGAAATCTAATAAATAGAATCTATAATTGGCCTGGTTTATTCCATTCAAATTGTTTTCACATATAATACCAACTTCTATATACTAGTCTTTTATTGCCTGAAACAATAGAAAACTGAGTAAAGCGAAGGTAACAATTTAAAAGCATGTGTATGGGATTTCATTTTAAGAAAAATTATATTGCACTAGTGAGCTTGCGGTCCTCATTTACATCATTTCATCATCTTGGACATAAAATGGCAGTGACGCAATCATCTCTAGTAAGCGTGTCTTTTGTTTCTCCATGTTCTCTCCATCCACAGCACCAGTCTGAAATACTCCAAGGCCAGCAATACAGACGGCTCTCGGCTGCTGTTGGTGTGTGATGTGGCGTTGGGACAGTGCGGGGACATCCACAAGAGAGACTTCACACTGACCCAGGCTCCCGAGGGACACCACAGTGTGCATGGGGTCCGCCGCACCCCCAACACTCACTCTGAGTTTGAGGTACGAGTGTTTGCGAGTGAACGTAGATAGAAGACGAAGAAGAAGCTAAAAACTGGAATGAAAGATGTATGTACAGCTAAAATAGATATTTTTTCTTGTTCCACCACTGGAGTCTAAATCTATAAATAGTATAATACTAATAATATTAGTGTAGCCTAATCTTTTATCTGCAACTCTGCAGAAATATTTGAATGTTGATTTAGAATTTGAATATCAACATTTATGAACAAAGCCTCAAAATATTTGTCAAAATCAGTTGTCGTTTCTAAATGACCAACTTTTTTGTGAAAAATGTCTTGTGTGTACGTCTTAAAATAAAGCTTCAACACATCTATACGTCCTCTAACATATAGAATTATACTTGTGCTCCAGGACGATGAGTACGTGGTTTACAGTCCCGATCAGGTGAAACTGAAGTACGTGGTTCAGTTCAGCATCGAGGGAGACCAACGGAAGGAGTTCAGACCTGCCGTCGACACCTGCGCTGAGCCGGCTCCGCCCTCTTCTGACCAGGACGACCGTATTACTGCGAAAATTAATGACGGTATAGTTTAACAGTTCAAATAACGTTCAAATCTGATACATTACACACCTTGTTGTTTTGTGGAGATTGTCAGGTTTTCTTTTCAGTTGAAACATGATTGAAAAAATACAAAAAAGTAACATTTTCCAGTTCACTTAGCTAACATGGAGAGATTTAGCTTTTCCCCCCCGATGAGAAGACCGCTCTGATTGGACGTAGACACAGAATGTCCACAGTGTTTTGTCATTTGAAAGGATCAAGGTTTGGCTATTAAAGGCTTCTGTTTAAAGACATTTATATCATTACAGGCATTTGAAATCCGGGACGTATACTAGGGTATAGTGTAATCTGTGTCGCTTGAAAGTCTGAAATTTGAAAATAAGTGTAAACAAAACATGTTCCTGCACTGATTTTGCCTGCAGATTTCTTAAGAGTAATTTTTTTAAGGCGGAGTTGTCCCATATTTCCAAATGCAGCATGTTGGAGTCAACTATCATCACCAAGAGATCGTTTTGTCTTGTTAATCTCATCACAGCAAGTCTTTTCTAATTTGTCACATGTCCATGCTGAAGTGAACTGATTCCTTTCTTCAAGAGTCTCGCGGTCTCTGTTTCAATTATTTGTGTGTTTTGTGAGTGAGAATTTTCACATTCATGTCAGGAAATACTCGTTTTTTTGACATATTTTTGAACTGTACTTGTTTTAAATTTGTTAAACTTCACTTTGATTTGTTTTGTATTACAAACAAGCATTGTGTGTGTGTGTGTGTGTGTGTGTGTGTGTGTGTGTGTGTGTGTGTGTGTGTAGCTCTGGGGTTGACCGTGGAGGATGGGTTTGAAAACATTACAAACCCTCTGGCAAACGTGAAGGCCGGACTGTTGGACAGCTCAGGTCAGCAGCTCCCTCTGCAGGCCGTCCACGTGAAGTGCAAACTGATGGATCTGCTCTCTCAGGTGAAACAGAAGACGGCTCACTCAGTTTTTTTTTTCTTCAGCTAGATGACCTGATGGTTGATTCCATTCAATCTCATTAAACGCATTAGACTTCTGGATGTAAATCTTTTTTCTCACTGCTAAGTTTACTGGTTCATATCTCAAGTAACACACTGATAGTATGAGTCTCTCACCTGTTCTTAAAAATCAGTTTCATCTTCTGCCCTCTTCTCAGGTTATCATTTTCCAAAAATACACCAATCTGAGCTCTGTGCCGATCGAGGCCAAATATGTCTTCCCTTTGGATGATTCTGCAGCCGTGTGTGGATTTGAAGCTTTCATCAATGGGAAGCATGTGGTGGGACAGGTAACCTAACTTTTCTGATCACAGATTTCAGTTTTTACCTCGAGTTACTGTATTTCTTTATCGTCCAACATTGTGTGTCTTCACTATATTATTTATTTATTATTTATCTTTATTCTCAGCAGTTTGCCAAGATTATATGTTAAATGTCCCTTCTGTAAATTACACGGAGGAAAATGAAAAAGTTCTGGATTATAATGAAAGTCAGATTAAGTGATCTGGAGTTTTGCATCCATTTTTCACCATATGTAAAGTACAAGTTTGGGATTTCTTTCTCACCTCTGTTGCTTGTACACATTGTGAGCAACTGTTGACAGGCTGCTCTTTTCTGACTTGACAGCTCAGTGACACAAAAGATGAAAACCAATTTCCCCTTGTTTTTTTTTGTTTTTTTGTGTCTGTTTGGATCTCAGGTGAAGGAGAAAGAGACAGCGCGCAAGGAGTACAAGCAGGCTATTGAGAAAGGCCATGGAGCCTACCTCATGGACCAGGATGCCCCCGTATGTCCGCCCGCTGCACTCAACCAAGCACACATCATCGAGCCGATTCAAGCTCTTAATATAGCAATTTCTAATTCTGAAATATTAGACTGATCGATCAGTATACCAGAAAATAATCAGAATCAGAAAACCTTTATTCGTCCCACAGCGGGGAATATTACAACCCCTTTTCACAGCATTTTATTTATGTCGTCATCAAACCGTGAAATCGATACATAAAATCATTGCAAAGTGGGAACCACTGGTTAGGGAAGTGATTTTTCTCCGGTCTGTATTTCCATTTAAAGTTTTTTCTTTCAACAATATCATCGATATTTCCGCATAAAGAGACACAGGACTCTCCCGGAGTCTCGGACATGTAATCATATAAGTTTACGAGCTTCAGTTATTTCAACTTTGCTCAACTTTATCCGTCATTTGGGATGGCAGACGGCTCTACAAATACTACATTACCCATGAGCCTCACACACCGTTGCCGTGAGAAAAATCCAGTCCGAGGCAAATTCAAAACACTTTGTTGTTGCAGTTGTTAGAAAAAACACAGCGCCATGGTTGCTGAATTCAGCCAAAGTTGACAAAAATTAACAATGCACCTTGGGAATATATCTCCCCAGAAATGTACATTCAATGTACACAAGCGCGTATCTTCTTCTTTGAAGATCTTGTTTTTAATGCAGTTGTTCATGTTTTGTGTAACTTTGTCCATGGAAAAAATGTAGAGGAATTTTACTTCTGGAACCAAGCGTGCCCGGAAATAGCTTCTCCTAGTTCAACTCTAACTTCTAAACTGGTTTGTGCTCACTGCAGGATGTGTTCACAATCAGTGTGGGCAATCTGCCTCCCGGTGCCACTGTCCTCATCAAAGTTACCTTTGTGTCTGAGCTGATCGTCAGGGATGGGAGTATTCTCTTCTACCTGCCTGGGAGTGTGGCTCCGTGGCAGGAGAGTGCAGCACTCAACCAGACCACACAAGTAAGGACACTAAAACTAAAGACATCCCTCCTCAAAGTATCAGTTCTTATTCTGCACGCTGTCAATAGTGGGTAAAAACGGCAAAACGGTCCTTAAAGGAGCAAAGTCTACTATTGTGCAATGTTTGCATGCATTTGCATCATTGTGATTGCTTGACTCTCTGGTGGATGTTTATGTGTTTTCTAGTTAAAAAGCAATTAAATGTAGCGATTGCCTGCAGTGTTTGGTCTTCAATTTCGGTTCAGTTTTAGTTTGCCTTCATCAAGCTATCATACTTTGGATTCATCACCAGAGAAAATATAAACTGAGGGCAAGTGTTGCTGTTTTTGTTTATTTATTTATTTTGCTGCAGGTGGCATGTGTATTTCTACCTTGGTTATATGCATAGAAAGAAAGATTACTGTTAATGTTTCTTGTTGGTTTTGCTTAACAGGTCACTGTGGAGAAGGTGTGTGTGACGGATGAGGCGAGGTGAGCTATGTCATGTGTTTTGATTATTTTAAGGGAATTTATGTTTAACTTAATTGTTCATCCTGCAACCTGACGCCATCTTTAATGCTGCATGTCCAGTGGTGTGGTAAAGGACTGGATTTATTGACTAGCTGATCCAATAATGAATCAATGACTGTACAACATTCAGATAGAAAAGCGTGACGTGAGCCTACGTGCCCTTCCACAAGCTGTGTTTTTATAATGTAAACTTCAACGCGTGCAGCTGAGTGCTGTGTTCAATGTGTTGTTTCTTTCTCAGAGAGTTCACCCTGGACATGTCAGTTGAGATGCCCCATGAGATCACCAGCCTGCAGTGCATCACTCACAAAGTCAAGATTAAGGTACGTAATTTGGGTGTTTTCACTTGTTATTAATAATTTATTTTTGACTATTTAGATATTGTTACATGTTTGTCAGTTACTATTTAGTTAGTTAGTTTTGTCTCACTGGGTTCCTACACACGTCAAGAAAGTCTACAAATGTATTTTCTTCTCTGGACTTCATAAGTTTGGAAATTTAGCAAATACGGAGACAAACGTCTACTAAAATAATACTCAATACTCAAATTGAATCAAGGATTTAGTTGTAGCAATTATTTGGAGCTTTGATGTTGAAGCTGTTTCACTTTGCACAACCTGCATATTGTTAAAAAAAAAAAAAAAACGTTTACTGTTTCATATATTTATACTAATGGGGTTATACTTTCTACCTCCCATTTAAGTGCTGAAATGTGCCTGGATAAATTGAGCAGAGAATTTGTTATAATTAACATTATCTCACAATGACTTAGCAAAATCATTTTCATCTCAAAATACTAAAGATCTGCTCGTTAAAGCTTCACTAAAATAGGCTGTGCCTGCTTTTCTCTGATTTATCATATCAGAAGTTGTTTTGTTTCGTTTGTTTTTTCGTTTTCTTGTCTGCTGCTTGGACTGTAAGTCTTTGTTTTGAATTATGTAATCTGTTGATGCAGGCTTGTCATTATATTTGAAGTTTTTTATACCAAATAGTTGAGTCATTGAAAATTATTATATTTATAATATATAATTATTATTATAGTTTCATCAATTCTAAAAAGTTTTTTTTGTGTGTGTTTGTGCGTGTGTGATTCCCATAGAAAACAGACTGTAAGGCGGTGGTGAGCGTGCTGCCAGGAGAGGTCATGGGTCAAGAAGGTTTCCAGCTGTCAGTCACTCTGTCTGAGGTCCACCTGCCCAGGATGTGGGTGGAGAAACACCCTGACAAGGACAGCCAGGTCAGTCTGCCTGTCCGTCCGTCTGTCTGCGTGTCTTCCTCTCTTTCTCTCACTCTGTTAACCATCACTCGCTCTCTCCTCTAGGCCAGCATGTTAGTTTTCTATCCAGACTTTGAAGTCAACTCCACTCCAGCGTCTGATGAAGTCGTCCTGTTGCTGGACACGTCTGAGTCCATGAAAGGAGAGACTCTCCGCATGGCCCAGAGGATCGCCCTGCAGGTCCTCAGAAATCTCGACCACAACCTCAAACTCAATGTCATTTTCTTTGGCACAGGTCAGTTCTATCCTATTACTTGTTTGTATATATAGTGACATAGCATAGAAAGGACGGAGGAAGTACAAGTTGGAAAGGTGAGACAAAGTAAAACTATCTCACCAGTAAGGAGCAAGCTAAAAGTACTTAGACTGCATAAAATAAATGTAAAACGAAAATAAAATCTGAAGAGGTTATGGAATAAATGGCAAGGCACAATCCATCTATTATACACTCTTGCATGCAAGAGTGTTCCAGCACTGCCTCTCACGTCAGCTGAGTATCACATACAACATGTGATATTAAGATTATTCCCACCGGTACAAGAGAACTGCATCTGGAGACTTCCCATCATATGAAGTCAACTATCCTTTAACATGTGTTACTGTGTGCATTTGCCTTTTATTTAATTATCCACTTAATTTTAGTGTTCATTTATTTTATTGCATTCTTTTTACCTTTCTGCTGTGACCATGTACATTTCCCCGCTGTGGGACTAATAAAGGATTTCTGATTCTGACACGAAAGTCTTCTCTTAATAAACCAAACTCAGTTTATAGTTAAAACCCGTTCAATCCGTTTCTCACAGATCATCATCTAACTACTCTGTGATCATTTTCCTGACTTTTACTGTGTTATTTTCTGCCAGATCACACGGACGCTTTCCTGACAGCACAGCCGCTCAGAGAAGCTCGTCCGGCAGCCGAGAGCTTCATCACGGTGAGTTATGCGGATTAATTAATATTGCAGTTCAACCCGGAAGCCATTGTTATGTGGAATATTGAGTTGCTGCAGAGCTCTGACATGAAACATATATTTACTCTCCTCTCTTGATTTTTATAACTAGCATGTGCTGCCCTTTCACGTTTTTATGAAACATATATTGTTTTTAAAATCAAAATTCAGTCTTTAGAGGATTTATTTATTTTCTGTGGTTATTTCAGTGCATTAATGTGATTAACCCAGAAATAAAGTTCAACTGCATAACAAGCTGTATAACACTAAAATGTATCACACCTCAGTTAATATACTGTAATAACAACTAAACTACACAAAAGTCACTACTACTCTATTACTGTACTGCAATATTAGGGTATTTGTACTATTCTATACTTGTTTTGCAATTAAATATGTGGTAAACAAAAGTGATTTTTTTTTCTTTATAAAATGGCTCCAAGCTGAGTTTGCAGCCATGAAAGGAACGGGATCCTGTCACACATAGACATACTAAACTTGACTATTTCTTAATATACATTTTTCATAACCATAAAATTAAACGGGAAACGAAGAAAATTGACTTTGGCTGAATTGTTCAATGTAAGATGAATTTCTTATTTAAATTTTCTATAACAACATACAGAATATTGCTATATTAGATTTAAAAAGTAAAAAAACTGGTTAGTTAACTTCTACACGTGTTTCTCATAGCTTTAATCTTTTAAAGTGTATTATTAGAAATTTAGTAGTCAATTAAGTCTAGTTCATTAGTAATTGAGGAGACTTAAAAGTGGCTTTTAATTCACAGTACATACTAGAAGTAGAACGAGAACTGTTTTAGATGCACAATTGTGAAATGTACGGGTTTTCTTTTTAAGAAATACAATGTTCATAATGCAATAATAACAAACAAAAAATGCAAATACTGAAAAGTGCTTGTTTTTGTGGCCTCCTTCAACCTGTGCATATTCATTCTGGTCCTGAGGATGAAAGGTGATTTAGGAAAAGATTTCTCATGCTGCATTCATGCAACGTCAGCCCAATAGGAAGCACAAAAAACAACGCCAAATATTTCCGACTTGAGAGTGTTCACACATTATCCCAAGGTCGTTCGTCCTCGTGCTAACCGAGTAGTCATACCAGATAAACAGCATAGATGAGCCACTTTGTTGTGTGAGGTACTATGAAATGCTAATGGTTTAGTGTCTATTTTGCTTCTTTTTTTTTTACGTTGGTGTATTTGCAGCCATTCTGCCAACAGTTTGTCGACATGTCCGTAGTTCTTTTTTTGTGGGAAATATTGTCGGTGTCAGAAATTCTGAAGAATCTGCGACTCGGATTACAAATCGGAGGCTGAAAGATTTTTCCCACTTGGCTGCTGGTACTTACAGTTAAAACGATATGACGAGAACGCAGCGTATGCCTGTGTGTTCTGAAAGCTCTCCTCTCTCTCCCTCCCATCAGCTCTCCTCTCCACTAGGGGGCAGCACCGAGCTGTGGCGGCCCCTGCGAGCTCTCAGCCTGCTGCCTCCGTCCCGCGGCGTCAGGAACCTGCTGCTGCTGTCGGACGGCCACATCCAGAACGCAGAGCTCACCTTACAGCTGCTCAGAGACAACGCTCAGCACAGCCGCCTCTTCACCTGCGGCCTCAGGTCTGATTTACACAGACGGGTTGAAACTCTCTGAGCTCTTGTGCCGAAAATGTACATGGACATTTTTCATATACAGCCTTTGTCTGCAGTACAGCAGTAGTTATCTTGCTCTGCACACTGAGCTTCTTTTTTATTACAGACATTTTAAAGGTGTGTGTTTACGTTTCTTTTCATTTCAGCCCGACAGCCAATCGGCACATGCTCAGAGCTCTGGCCCAGGCAGGGGGCGGAGCCTTCGAATTCTTCGACACAAAAACCAAACACAACTGGGCAGGGAAGGTTGGACTGACTACCTTTAATTAATTACAGATAATCCTACAGTATTTTCATTTCATTTTTTCATTCATTTTTCATAATATTTCGTGCACTCTTTTGTAAATGATTTATGATTTAAAAAATAATGAGAAATGATTCACACTCAATGTTACAGCATTTATGCACTAATGTAACCAATGTTTCCATCTAGTCCTTGGATTAGACATCTTTGTGCTAATGCACCTTTTTAAATGAACCCAAAGTGTGATCATTCACGCTTTATGTGGTTGTCTCCATATGTGTTGCAATTTTAGTCTTTCTGTAAATATGCAAAGTATCCACACATTCCCCAAGAGGAGCTTTCCAATCCTAATGCATTTCTAATGTAAAAAAAAAATGTGACAGACACACTTTCACATAGACTGAAAAAAACTCTAACACTTTAACACTTTGTTTTTGGCGGCAGGTGGAATGTCAGGTGAAGCGTATGGCGTCTCCTGGCTGCAGTTCAGTGTCAGTAAAGTGGCAGCAGTTCAACCCAACAGCGCCCCCTCCTGTGCAAGCCCCCAAGCAGCTCCATGCTCTGTTCAATGACTGCCACACCCTGGTTTACGGCTTTGTGCCGCACTGCACACAGGTATGCAGTTTATATACATGATCGCAAACCGGCTAAATTAAAGCAGAATTGCCTTTTTTCTTGTGTTGCTTGCAGATATTTTTATATTTTTGTGAGTGTGTGTTTTATTCTAAGTCTAAGTTAGCTAATAATTGTTTTTTATCATTAATCAAATTATGTATTATTTTCCAATTAATTATTTTGTCATTATTTTTCACGGGTTTCGGATATTTTATAGACAATGTTCCAGGCCTCAAGGTAGTATCTTCACATTGTTTGTTTTCTTGATCCAATAGTCAAAAGCATCACAATATTACATTTACAATGATATAAAACAGAGTAAGACAGCATATTTTAGAAGTTATAAACCAGCAAATATTTGGCATTTTTCCTTGATAAATGACTTAAATGATTACTTCTTACAGGCCACCCTCCTTGGAAATCTGAGTGGTCAGGAACTCAAAACCATGGTGTCAACCAGCGAGCTGCAGAAGACCAGGGGCACAGTAAGAACACACACACACACACACACACACACACACACACACACACACACACACTTGTTTTTCCCCCTCATGAGGTTCGAATTGTTTCCCCTAATTGTGTGGTCCACCCTTTCCAGTTGTTATAGTCCTCTGTAAAAAATCAGGCAAAATAAAAATAAAAAGTCTCATCACAAATCTCACTTCAAATTAACATAATTTGAAACTTTTCTCTCCATACTAGTTTTTTTTGTCACTTGGGGGGCTCTGTTTCTAGCATACAGAACTTGTGAGGTCCACGTTCATACACACATTTATATTTCTAGTTTTTATATCTATCTGGAGACATTATTGGTTTTAATGGTTTGTCCTTGTTACCAAAGAAACTGCAGGACAGATTTAGGGATTTACTTTTACATCCTCTACACCAACAAATCCACGTCCTTGGTTAGATAAGTCACTACCCTAGTTGGCCTCATCTTAACATAAGAACATCATTAGACAGTAGACATGGCAGTAACATGGTGCTCAACACCATGGAGACCAAATCAATGAGCCCCCAAAGCCCCTGTTCATTTTACATTGTTCTTATTAAGGCTAACAATTAGTAATATTGTACACAAAACTTTGCACAAAATGAACTCTCTACAACATCCATGTAATGCAATGAACATGAATTTAACACCCAGAGTTTGAGATACCCGTATAAGGGGAAGGAATTAGCAGAAAGAGCAAAGGGAAGTAAGTGATGACGAAGCTGTAAGCAAACAAAGAGGAAGGGAGGAAAGGGTGAGAAAATTAATTTCACCATTTTTATAATTGGAAGTATTCTGGCAATCTGCGTCATTTATTCTCTGGTATCCAAAGTCATTCGGAGGTATTCAGCAAATAAAAAAACACTAACATTCCCACTTTGATGATTTATTTCTATATAGGTGGTTACTATGCCTTCTTGTTGCTTTTGTTCAGTTACTTTTTAATTGTTTGTATTTCCAGTAGAAAACTGAAAGCAGATTTTTTGAATTTCATTTTCATTCATTTCCTTACACTACTTCTGTCATTCAGTGGTTCTATTCTTAAACATTTCACTGACAAAACTAATCCAGATGGTCGCCTACTTGTGAGATGTTCTATAGCCAAACCAATGCAATGCATTTTTGTTGCATGTACCTACAAAGTGTGCGTGTGAGGTTTCTGTAACTGGCCCCATGACGGCTACAGCTAATGAACAACTTCAATCAGACTTGACCAAATGACCCAAATGAATGATTGTCATTATCGTGGGGATGATGAGGCGAGGATTTCGATGTGTATTGATGTGTGTGTATGTGTGTGTGTGTGTTCAGTTTCTTCACAAGCTCACAGCGAGGGCCCTCATCCGGGATTATGAGGACGGTAGCCTGGATACCAATGAAGCTGAACATGAGGTGTGTTCGTGTGCGTGCGAGCGTGTTGAGTTAGGCCAAAAGCAACGTCCAGTCTGAGCTCCACGTGTTTACCTGGATTTTGCTTTTTTGTCTTTCGTCCCAGGGAAAGAGAGCGGAGCTGAAGCGCTTCATCATCGAGTTGAGCAAAGAGTTCTCCATCCTGTCTCAGTTCACCAGCTTTGTGGCTATCGAGGAAAGGGTTTGTTCAATTTATACTGTTATTTTCTATTAATTTCCCCAAACCCATTCATTGTACACTCTGGATTTGAAGGTTTTGTAGCTTCTGACCAAAACCCAACTCCTCTGCCCTGTTTTAGGACTCAGAACAACACGTGGAGGGCGTCACAGACATCCCCAAGTTGATCGCAGAGGAAGACGTGGACTTCCTCCCCTACATCAGCTGGATTTCCCCTCAGGATAGTGACATAACGGTAAAGTCACACTTTAGGAAGGAGACAATTTACTTGTTGTGATTTACTAATTGCCACTTTTATGAGCTGGATTTGTCTCTGTTGCAGGACGAGAGCGAGGACGAGAGCGAGGACGAGAGCGAGGATGAGGATGAGGATGATTATGAACACTATGTAGGTCGTTCTCTTAATTTGGTGGTAACTTTCCATTTCCAATTCAACACTTTGTATAGTGTAAAGGGGGGAAGGAAAGAGCACGTTCTGTTTTTCCTTGATAAATGACTCAAATGATTACTTCTTACAGGACTGCCTTGAAATGGGGAGTGCTACAACCACTGAGCTGCTCGCGGTCACAGTAAGAGCACACACAAACTTTCACTCTCAACAGTGTGGTGGTAATTCAAAAAATGTATCACCTTCGGGTAAGAAATGAACAACATACAACACATCTTTTGCAGACATTTTAAGCAAAAACAGAGAAACCTTTTGTGTACCAAACTGAATTGTGATCTGAGGCACAGATTCCCCCTTTGCCAACGTGGTCTCTGGAATGAGCCAGTTTAGCATAACAGTGGAAGAGAGATCACGTGGCAAACAAGGTTTATTGTCAGGGCCTATCCATTCTTGGTTTTTGAAGACAGCTCCAGATTTGGACCAGAGTGCCTTTTCCTGTGGCGATGTAAGAGTTTGTAACACTGTAGCAATAGCAGCAAGATCATGTGATTCAAGTTCCTGTCGGACACCTAAAAGAGGACAACATGGGGTGAAAGAAGAACCTGAAACGGTGGCGGCTTTTGCGTCAGCGTCAGCTGTAGTATTTCCTAGAGAAACTGGATCTGAGTGATTAGTATGTGCAGCACATTTCATGACAGACATGGAGGCTGGCAGGAGGATGGCATCTAGAAGACCTGACATGAGGCGTGAGTGAGCAATAGGTTTACCGGATGATGTTAGGAAATCTCTGTGTTTCCATAATGTGCCAAAATCATGAACAACTCCGAATGCATATCTGCAATCGGTGTAAATGTTAACAGTTTTTTCTTCAGCCAATTTGCATGCTTCTGTGAGTGCAATATGCTCAGCTGCTTGAGCAGAGAGATGAGAAGGGAGTTTACCACTAAACAGGATATCATGTTCAGGACATACTGCAAAACCCACATAACACTGCCTGTGTCAGGGGAACCAGATGCTGACCCATCCTCAAACAGCTCCATCTCTGGGTTAGAAAGAGAAACATCAGTTAGATCAACTCTGGGGGTGCAAACTTGGTTAACAGTAGCCACATAGTCATGTTCATCACCATCTGCAGGAGTGGGAAACAGAATAGCTGGAGTACATCGTTTAACAGTAATGTTAGGCATGTCAAGTAGTGTGGTTTGATATCTCAGCCAGCGTTGTGCTGACAAATGTGATGTTTTTTGTGTGTGAAGAATGTGAGACACTGCATGAGGAACCACAAGTGTGAGTTCACAATAACCATGTCACATGACGCAAGTACAGCTTTCAGCTTTTTCAGCAGCTGCCACAGCTCAGAGACAAAGAGGAAGTCCTGCGACTACAGGGTCGAGTTCTGTGGAAAGATAAGCAATGGGTCTTTTCTTATCTTTCTTACCTATCAGTACAGAAGTGATGTAGCCGTCCTTTTGGTTATCAAACTGGGTAAATGGTAAGTCAGGTTTAGGGAAACCCAGTGTGGGTGCATTTAAAAGAGAGCTCTTTAAGTCAGTAAAAGCTCTGTCACCGTCATCAGTCCAGGTCAGTTTGTCATGTGCACTAAGATTTTTGACCATGAATCATGTAAGAGAGGGGTGCCTCTCTTTCTGAGTAGTGAGATATCCACTGGCGGCAAAATGACACCATACCAAGAAAACTCATCATTTGTTTTTTAGTGGTAGGTTTCGGAACAGACTGAATGTCTTCAATATGCTTAGGAGAGAGGGGTTTGCCCTCTGCTGTGATCACATGTCCTAAATAGGTTACTTGAGTCTGAGCAAATTGTAACTTGGATAGACTAGCTTTGTTACCAGTAGCAGCGAGATGTTTTAAGAGGGCTATCGTGTCAGATTTACACACGGCCTCAGATGAACTGCAAATTAGTAAATCATCAACATACTGGAGTAATGTTGAGCCTTCCGGAAGGTGCAGATTCATAAGGTTGTCGCGAAGCGCGCTGTGGAAGACTCCAAATACCCTTGTGGTACCCTTGTCCAGGTCCAACCACGGCCATTAAAGAAGAAGACTGGAATAGAGAAAAATGCGTTAAAATAGTGTGTGGGTTTGAAATCTGCGGTGCTTGAATCGTGGCGTTCACTACTTGCAAGTCTTGCACAAACCTCCATTCTACCGGTTGTCGCTTGTTGCAAATTTTCTTTACTGGGAAAATAGGAGTTCTGACTGGTGAGTTATCGCATGGAATGATGACTCCGGCCTTCAGGAGTGAATCAAAAACAGGCGTAATGCCTTCAAGTGCTTCTTGTTTTATAGGATATTGTTTCATGCATGGGCGGAAGTCAGACTTTGGGTGGATCGTCAGAGGCTCCGCATTCATCATGAGACCAACGTCATATTTATGAGCCGACCACAAATAGCGCAGGACCTCAGACAAGTCATCAATGTTGACCGCACTTTTAGTCGCGGTGAAATTGTCTGTCATGACTGGAACTAGTTCTGTTGTTGGTTTAATTGGTGAGGTCGATGTCATAACTGTTTTGTATACAGCACCCGTTTTGCTGTACAGCGTATTGGGATCTCATTCAACCGGCAGGAAATCAGTGAACTGCATCCAACGATGAAGCCACATCTCCATGTCCTTCCACTCCCAGTCAACAGGTTGCTCCAGAGACGCATGAGGACAAACTCCATCAAATAGTGGTTGCTGTGTAGATGAGAGAGATACAGACGCAGCGGCGACCTCTTCTGTCCAGAAAACATACAATAATACATATCTCTTCTTTCATATTTTTTCTTTGAATTGTTCCTAGAAAGGTTATTTCTTGTGTCTTTTTTACAATCCACACTTGAAATGATGAGGCACTTGCAAATGAAAAGGTTGTATAAAAATCTAAACCATATTTAAGATTTCATTAAACTTGTTTCCCTTTGTTAGGACGAGGAAGAAGAAGAATCTTTTCTGGACTATTCGGTTAGTCCCCTCAGCCACAGACTGAAGCTGCACATTTGCTATTTTGAGGGGACAACAAATGCTTCTCTTTGAGATGGAGCTGCTATTTGTAATGCATGGGCCGTGTGAAGATAAAACAAATAAAATAACACAATGAAGGTTAACAAATCCTAAATTAGCATCACATATCCTTGTGTCGCATCATACACATTATTGTTGAAGCAGGACAACGTAATGCAATGCGGCTCCATTCATTTGCTATATTGATGCATCTTTATTGACCAAAAGGTTGCTCGATACACGTGTGTGTGTGTGTGTGTGTGTGTGTGTGAACTACATTGACCTCTTAGTAGTGTGTAGTCCAGCTTTAATTTGTGAGCTAAAAAATAGGTTCTGACTTTCTTCTCGTTTTCTTTGTTTCTATTTGTTTTGTAGAGTGACTCTTTCTCTTTCTCTCTTTCAGAGTAGAATACTGACAACCTTGTCCTGTGAGGATTATGATCAAAAGCTTGAACAAAAGGAGGCTGGCAGTACTCCTCTTCCTCCTCCTCCTCCTCCTCCTCGTCCTCCTCGTACTCTTCCATCTCGATTCCGCTCTTCTGAACTCCCCAGACTTTTATCCTATTCTTTCAGTAAACCTTCAGTCTCATTTCGTCCTCCTCCTACTCCTATTTCTCCTCCTTGCCCAAGTTCCCCTCTAACTGAATGTCACTATATGAATACAGCCATGTCACCTCAGGTTATGGGGTCACTGGAAGGACCAGGTTTTGGGACAGGTTTCAATGAAACAACATATGACCATTCAATCGGATTTCCCTCGCTCTTCGACTGCAAGACAACTCTCACTTCCTCAGACTTTATGGAAGTCAGGACTGATATGCTGAATGAATGTGTGGCTGAATCTCCTGCATTAAGAAAGCTTCAGAAGAAAGCTTCTCAATATCAGTCAGGTTTTGGTTTCAGTGGCTCTCGGCCTCAAGTCCGACACCGTAAACAACGTTCTCTAGTGAAATGTTGCGGTGTAATTACATTTGATGAAGCAAAGCCTGAAGCAGACGTTCCACCACAAGGTTTTTATCCAGGGTCAAAACAGTCCTGGAGTGAAGCTGCACCTGTTGAAGGCGTTCCTGCACTGAGGACTACGTTAAGAGGGACGGTGCCTAGGATGCAACTTGAAATGAGGCAGGGCGCAGCACGACAGATGTCTCAACAGTCTTTAACCCTTCATCTACCCTTCGAGTGAGTCCAAAACTTTAGAATTTCTTTTAGATACGCTCCAATTTAGAAAACCCTGATAACAATTATTGTACAACAGTTGTTACCAAAATGTTCTACTTATTTCGATTGGTGGCAAGGCTTTGGTTGACAAAATGAAAATTCAAATAAATCATAAATCATCTGTAGGTTAAGTGAAAGTGATTTGTGCGCGTGCATCTATGCGTGTGGGAGGAAGACAAACGTCGGCATATGTGTGTGTTTGTGTTTACATTTCTGGATGCATGGGTGCTTTTTAACATACAACAGCTGTTGCCAATATTCACTAAGAGTGTCCTGCTGTGATCATGTTGTTTATAGGAGAAGGTCGGCAGATCTTGAAGTGCAGAAGGTCAGATGGACAAACATATTCCAGATGCAGCATTCAGTAAGATACAATCCAAATTCATATATGCTGGCGTACTTGTGTGTCTAAATGAAACCTTTTGCATTTCCCTCTGACAAGTTCAAATGACGGCTCTATGAAAGGTTTACCAATTCTGATGTCGCTTTGCGTCTGTTTTAGCGATATTCAGTGCCATCACACTCGGTGGTGGTTCGGTAAAACTACTAGTACCACACTCAACTACAAATAATCAACTACAAATAAAAGGCCTGCATTCAAAACCTAACTTACGTAAAAGTATGTAAGCAGTATTAAGTAAAATTGCGCCGTAAAATGTTCCCTGTCAGTGTTTTACTAATGTGATATTTTTTGTTTTAATATTTCTGCTGCATCTTAATGCTGTAGATGTTCAAGGTTGTGCTGATTGAACTCTTGTATATATTGTTGGGTAGTTTAATCTGGAGCAAAATGCATCTAATTCTATAAACTCATCATATGTTGCTCTCCTGTGAGAACCACGTATCTCTAAAAAGTCCACTTTTCACACTTAAGAAGTGATAGAATATGTTCTCAACACATAAAAGAAACACTTCATCCTTCAATTTAACACAAACATTCAAAATCAACACATCTGGAGATACGTGGTTTTCACTGGACCGGAAGAGGATGAACATTTGTAATCTGAAACCTTAATCTGAAAAGTTAATAAAGCTGTCAAAAAGTGCGTAAAAGGGAAATACTCAAGTAAAAAATTTGAGGTACTTAAATACAGTACTTGAGTAAATGTACTTCTTTACATTCCACCACTCGTACTGTATATAACACATGTATTGCATTACATTGCACATTGTAACTGTCCTTCACTATAACCAGACTTCTTGGTACTAGCAGTCCTTTGGGGAAATGGGACGTTGATGTTTTGGTGACTTATTACCACTTTGTATGAAGAAGCTTTGTAGATGAAGCTGTTATGAAATATGTCTGTGTGTTGCAGGAAGGCTACTGGCAGCTAACCACAGAACTGGGGGAACTCATGAATGTGGATGTCGACCTCTTTGCCAACGTGTTCCTGCAAAACAAGGGCATCCGGTCTCTAGGTGAGAGCTCTCAGAACCCGTTTCAGGCCTTTAGAGTTGTCATTTCAGATCATTCTGACAAATTCTGACATCTTTCTGGGACTAGAAGATTGGGTTCATACAGTGGAGACAGAAGTATCCTTCGCTCAATGTAACATCATTTACTTTAAAGTTAAATGTAACCCAAGCATTAAATGTACTCCAGTACATTGTGTAAATATGTAAAACAGTATTTAAAATTATTGTCGAAGAGCAGGTTGGTCTGAATACTGTCGGGGAGTTTCAACTGCATTATATTGGACCCATCGTGTGAGAATTTCTACTTTATGAAGATGAAGTTTTTAAATAAGATAATAACCAAACCTCTTTCCTTGTGTAAACTGTAACTGCTCGATTGTCATGCGACGGCTCTGCTTTGAACAGATTCTATTAATATTCTAAGCCAGTAAGGGAGTGAAGGACGTGGTCATTTCCTCCAAATCACAAGCACACTTTTCCAACTTTCCCACACAAGTAACTACCCATGCAGATAGTTTTGATTTTATTTATCCAGCTTTTGAGATTGACCTCTGCTTCTAAGTTCGAGTTAGTACAATGGAGGTGAATGGGATTTTTTTTTTTTCTGTTGCTCCAATCACAAAAAATAACATCTGAAAAAAATCATTTTGCCCAGTTTTCATTGAACTTCTGCTCAGTTCTCCTCAGTGTCCTTTTTAAAGTGGTACAGATATCTCAGCCAGGATTTGAGCTTTGTTTTCCACCAGTTCTCACCACTGTTAAGCGTGTGTGTGTGGTGTAGGTGTGAAGGCCCATGCAGACATCCTGAGGCTGCTGGCGACTCTTCTGGTTCTGCAGCTAATGAGGGTGGAGAACCTGAAGGAGGGCAAACTGCTCCGCACCCTCTTCTGCCTCGACGACTCCTCTCAGCCCAGGTTTGTCCAACACCACACAAAACGACATGAAAACACTGAGACAAATAAATAAAAATCAACTGAGTCTAAACTTTGAAGCGCACCCTCCAACCACAATACATGTAAAGATGAGGTGTGATGTCTCTTGTTGATGGAGGAAATGTTTCTCACCTTCACTAACAAACTGCAGTGGGTTACAACATACAGTAGAGCAAAACAAGTTAGTCAAAAACACAAGATGTGTAACAAATCGGCACACAAGGACTTTTAAAAGACTTTAAACTTGCCTGGTTCAACCTATTGTTCTCATTTGTGAAAGTTTCCTAATTTATTGTTGTTTTTCTGCTTTGGATGATTTTGTAAACCTAACTGTCACTTTTCCCAGAGAAACTCTTTTGGTAACGACCGACTTTCTCTTCCAGGCCTAAGCGGTGGGAGGAGGTGAAGAGGGCGGTGGACTGGGTTTGCTGGGCGGACCGGCAGTACCCGTGTATCTACAGCCGGCTGGAGTTTGGTTTGAGCTGGGAGTCCTCCACCCGTCAGCTGCTGGGCTTCGAAGGCATCCCTCGCTTCTCAGCTCTCAGTGGTCTGGACCTGCAGAGGACCATTCCCCATGTCCTGGTCCACTGAGCAGGCCAGCATTAAGTGAAGATAGCGTGAGGGAAATTCATACCGCTTTGCTTTTTTTGAGGGGATGAAATGATCTTTCAGATTTATTTTCACACGTTCCTTCGGCTTACGTAAAGCTCTTCGAACCGTGTCTGTCAGTGCGTTAGTATGCACATAAATAAGAAGATACACTCGGCTTTCTGCAGTAACCTGATATCCTAAATTTACTGAATACAAGAAACAGTTTCCTTAATCCTGGTAGGGGATTCGGGAGCTAGATTTCTCCAATTTCTTGTCCATGTATACTGATACCAATCATCTTTTTACATGCACACATGTCTATGACAAAGCCTTCGGACAGAGAACGCATCACTGTGTCAGCAGAGTGGAAAGGTTTATGACGAGCAGCAGTGCAATCGCTGTTCAGAATAATTGCATCCAAAATTAGACTAAAACTGAAGTAATACAGCAGCTTCCTTTCAACTTTTGACTTGTTAAATTTAAACACAGCTGTCACGTAGTAATATTTCCTACATAAGGTCAGAGAATTGGATAATCTGATGACGCTGCATGTACGTGTCGTCCGATTGCCCGTTTAACATGAGTGCATGTGAATCTATTGTGTGTTTTAAAGGTATTGCACCAATGGACTTGCTTCGCTTACACACTGTATTTAACTGCCTTACAGATACACTGATTACTGTTTTTTTGTAGGATATAAGTTAGGGCTGGGTGATATGGCCAATATCTTCTGTCACGTTACATGTCATTTTAAATCGCGGTGACAGTATATATCAATCAATTCAATCAAGAAATGGTTTATAATAACCTGGTCTACTTGGTCACTTTTGATTATTTTCTTCTTTTTATTTGGAACTCCAATGCAAACAAAAACAAATCACATCATGCAACACTTGAGTTAGAAAACAAAAGACTCTCAATTTACAGAAAATGTGTTACAGGTTTTAAGGCGAATGGATGCAAATAAATAGTGCAATAGTAAGCAATATAAATATCACACAAGTTTTTGTATTTGTATACCAAAAGAAGCACGGCTTGACTTTTCCTGCAGGATTTGCCCGTCCTTTATTTAAAAAAAAAAAAAAAAGCTGACTAATTATGAGTTCTTATGGGTGGACACATTTAAACCATCGCACGGTATGTCTCCCAAGCCTAATATAAGTTGAAAATGAAGAAAATATGAACACTTACAGGAGTAAATATAGAATTGGAAACACAAGATTACCGGTGGTTAATTTACACAGCATGTTTAATCCACACAATCCCTTTCTTTCGCTGAGTTTCCATGTTTAGCAATCTATCAAATAAGTAGTATTCATCCTTTAATTAAGTGAAAGTACTAACATCACACTGAGAAAACACCACTAGAAGTAATAGTCCTGCATTCAAGGGTATTTAAGTATTATCATCGAAATGTACTTAAATCAAAAGTACCGTAATTTCCGGACTATTCAGCGCATCTGAATATAAGCCGCACCCACTGAATTTTTTAAAAATATGTATTTTGTACATAAATAAGCCGCACATGTCTATAAGCCGCAGGTGCCTACCGCTACATTGAAACAAATGAACTTTACACAGGCTTTAACGAAACACGGCTTGGAACAAAAATAAATAGGCTTTTAAACGCTTTCAACTTGAAAGCTGCATCATATGCCTTTCTCCGTGTCTCTGCCATGATGAGGGTGACAACATGACCGTAATCAGAATCACCATTCATAATGTCCGCTGTTTAAAATGTCCGCTGTTCATAATGTCCGCTGCTGAAGACATTCCAAGAACTAATAATGCAATTGAAGGTTGGCATAATGTTTTTAGAGGTTCATTTGGTACTGAATGAAACACAGAGAAATTTCGTAAAAAAGTTAATTACCGTAATGAATGGGAAGTTTGAGCGCGCTCGATTTACGTCACATTATGTGACGGTGCTCAGTTTTTTGGCGACATGAAGCTTGTGAAAGCGGGAAAAATCCATAAATTAGCCGCGTCATTGTATAAACCGCGAGGTTCAAAGTGTGGGAAAAAAGTAGCGGCTTATAGTCCGGAAATTACGGTACTCACTCTGCAGTAAAATGTTCCCTGTCAGTGTTTTCCTATATATGATGTTTTTGTATTGATATTACTGCAGCAGAAATGTGTTTGTTGCTTTTTACTGCTGTACATGTTGTGACAGTTGTGCTAATATTACTAAATCCTTCAGTTTATCAGAAACATTTAAAAGCAAAATCAACACATTTGGAGATATTTTGTTTTCGTATTTGTATTCGATGTGCTTTGACGAGACTTACGACAGATTGCCGTACCTGAAAGTTGCTTTACCACTTTAATTCTTTTCTCAGAGGAACACTGCTTTTTAGTTCTTCCCTAACAACCACGATAAAGTGAAGAGCAGAACTTCCTGAAAATTATTTTTGAGATTATTTTCTTCAGAGGAATGACTAAAAGTGGATTGCACACACAGCAGGTTAGGAAATTGGCTTTGTAGAGTCAAAGGTTGTAGAACCTTTATTCGTCCCACAGTGGGGAAATTTACAGCACTGCAACAGCAAAGGGACAGTGCAGATAAAAGGGCAAATATTAAATAAGTACAAAATAGAATAAAAAACAACCATGGTAAATAAGTGGCAGGTTAACATAATACAGTAAGTGAACATGTGAGAGTAATACTCTAGCAGCCAGTAATAACAATAATACATAGTTTTAAAAAAAAAAGGACGTATTGCACATACTTGTTGTCACTTGTTCTTTGGTAAGGCGGTAGTTGATATACTTTGTGTGTGTGTGTGTAATCATGAACACAATTAAAAACTTTTTTAATGTTCCTCGAGTGACTTAACATCTCTTTGTGTGTTTATGAGCATATTAAATGAGTTCTTCAGGAAACCTCTGTTGTCTTTTACCTCCCTTCCACCTGCAGTGTTTGTCTCCTGGTAAGAAGAAGAAGATCTCCCTTTTCACTGCATGTCATGCTGTCAGGCCGCTCAATAAACCTGTCAAAAACAGATCTGTACAGGATCAGTAAATTGTCAATGTTATTATACTTTTCGGGTCGGTAAGTTTATGTCTCTCTATTTGACATAATGGATTTAATTGGCTCACTGCTTCCAGTCTTAAATGGTCTTTAATTGTCTTCGCTCTCAGCAAGAGAGCAAATTGCTTTTCTCTTGTATTTTCTTATCTTTGCTGGATTTTTCCAACACAGGAACAAAAAAGGTTAGATTTGAATTAGAAATACTTGCATTTCATGGTAAATTAAATTTGAGAATATAGATAAATATAAAACGATAACCCCTCCGAGAACCATCACCTTACCGTGGTGGAGGGGTTTGGGTGCTCCTATGAACCTGAGGGCTGTGTTGTCGGGAGCCTAGTGCTCCTGGTAGGGTCTCCCATGGCAAATTGGTCTCAGGCAAGACAAAGAATGGTTCAAGAACCCCAATGCAACATCAAAAAAGAGGAGGTGTGACCCTGCCCGGAGGAAGCCCGGGGCCCCCGTCTGGAGCCAGGCCTGGAAGGGGGGCCCGTCAACGAGCGCCTGGTGGCCGGGTTTGCCACGGAGCCCGGCCGGGCATAGCCCGAAGAAGCAACGTGGCACCCCCCCCCCTCTCCATCATGTGGGCCTACCACCCGCAGGAAGAACCGTTGGGGTCGGGTACATTGCCAGACGGGTGGCAGTGAAGGTCGGGGACCTCGACGGACCAGACCTGGGCGACAAAGGCTGGCTCTGGGGACGTGGAACGTCACCTCTCTGTGGGGGAAAGAGCCGGAGCTTGTGCGGGAGGCGGAGCGCTACCAGTTAGATCTGGTTGGGCTCTCCTCTACGCACAGTCTCGGTTCTGGAACCGTACTCCTGGATAGGGGTTGGACCTTATTCTTCTCTGGAGTTGCTCAGGGTGTGAGGCGCCGGGCGGGTGTGGGGATACTCACAAATCCCCGGCTGAGTGCCGTTACGTTGGAGTTCACCCCGGTAGACGAGAGGGTCGCCTCCCTACGCCTACGGGTTATGGGGGGGAAAACTCTGACTGTTGTCTGTGCATATGCACCGAACAGCAGTTCAGAGTATTCGGCCTTCTTGGAGACCCTGAATGGAGTCCTGTTGGGGGCTCCAGTAGGGGACTCCATAGTTCTACTGGGAGACTTCAACGCGCACGTGGGCAGCGATGGAGACACCTGGAGAGGCGTGATTGGGAGGAACGGCCTCTCTGATCTCAACCCGAGTGGTTGTTTGTTATTGGACTTCTGTGCTAGACATGGGCTGTCCATAACAAACACCATGTTCGAACATAAGGATGCTCATAAGTGTACATGGTACCAGAGCACCTTAGGCCGAAGATCGATGATCGATTTTGTAATCGTATCATCTGATCTGAGGCCGCATGTTTTGGACACTCGGGTAAAGAGAGGGGCGGAGCTGTCAACTGATCACCATCTGGTGGTGAGTTGGGTCAGGGGGTGGGGGAAGAGTCTGGACAGACCTGGTAAGCCCAAACGGGTAGTGCGGGTGAACTGGGAACGTCTGGAGGAGGCCCATACCCAAGAGACCTTTAACTCACACCTCCGGCGGAGTTTCTCTGGCATCCCTGTGGAGGTTGGGGGCATAGAGCCTGAGTGGTCAATGTTCAAAGCTTCCATTGCTGAAGCTGCGCCGGGAGCCTGCGGCCTCAAGGTCTTAGGTGCCTCAAGGGGCGGTAACCCTCGAACACCGTGGTGGACCGCGGTGGTCAGGGAAGCCGTCCGACTGAAGAAGGAGTCCTTCCGAGATATGTTATCACGGGGGACTCCAGAGGCGGTTGCAAGGTACCGACAGGCCCGAAGGGCAGCGGCCTCAGCCGTGACAGAGGCAAAGCAGTGGGTGTGGGAGGAGTTCGGAGAAGCCATGGAGAAGGACTTTCGGTCGGCACCAAAGTGCTTCTGGCGTACTGTCCGGCACCTCAGGAGGGGGAAGCGGGGAACCATCCAAGCTGTTTACAGCAGGGATGGAACACTGTTGACCTCAACTGAGGAGGTACTCGGGCGGTGGAAGGAGCATTTTGAGGAACTCCTCAATCCGACTAATACGCCCTCTTTGATAGAGGCAGGGCTGGAAGATTATGGGGGATCATCAGCAATTTCCCTGGTGGAAGTCACTGAGGTAGTCAAACAACTCCACAGTGGCAAGGCCCCGGGGATTGATGAGATCCGTCCAGAAATGTTGAAGGCTTTGGATGTGGAGGGGCTGTCGTGGCTGACACGTCTCTTCAACATTGCGTGGAAGTCGGGAACAGTGCCTAAGGAGTGGCAGACCGGGGTGGTGGTTCCCCTGTTTAAAAAGGGGGACCAGAGAGTGTGTGCCAATTACAGGGGTATCACACTGCTCAGCCTCCCGGGTAAAGTCTACTCCAAGGTGCTGGAAAGGAGGGTTCGGCCGATAGTCGAACCTCAGATTGAAGAGGAACAATGCGGATTCCGTTCTGGCCGTGGAACAACGGACCAGCTCTTCACTCTCACAAGGATCCTGGAGGGGGCCTGGGAGTATGCCCATCCGGTTTACATGTGTTTTGTGGACCTGGAGAAAGCGTATGACCGGGTCCCCCAGGAGATACTGTGGGAGGTGCTGCGGGAGTATGGGGTGAGGGGGGCGCTTTTGAGGGCCATCCAATCCCTGTACGCCCAAAGCAAGAGTTGTGTCCGGGTTCTCGGCAGTAAGTCGGACTCGTTCCCGGTGGGTGTTGGCCTCCGCCAGGGCTGCGCTTTGTCACCAATCCTGTTTGTGGTATTCATGGACAGGATATCGAGGCGTAGTCGGGGGGAGGAGGGGTTGCAGTTTGGTGGGCTTGGGATCTCATCGCTGCTCTTTGCAGACGATGTGGTCCTGTTGGCATCATCAGCCTGTGACCTTCAGCACTCACTGGATCGGTTCGCAGCCGAGTGTGAGGCGGTTGGAATGAGGATCAGCACCTCAAAATCTGAGGCCATGGTTCTCAGCAGGAAACCGGTGGATTGTCTACTCCGGGTAGGGAATGAGTCCTTACCCCAAGTGAAGGAGTTCAAGTATCTAGGGGTCTTGTTCAGGAGTGAGGGGAAAATGGAGCGGGAGATGGGCCGGAGAATCGGAGCAGCGGGCGCGGTATTGCACTCGCTTTACCGCACCGTTGTGACGAAAAGAGAGCTGAGCCAGAAGGCAAAGCTCTCGATCTACCGGTCTATCTTCGTTCCTACTCTCACCTATGGTCATGAAGGTTGGGTCATGACCGAAAGGACGAGATCGCGGGTACAAGCGGCCGAAATGGGTTTTCTCAGAAGGGTGGCTGGCTTCTCCCTTAGAGATCGGGTGAGGAGCTCAGTCATCCGAGAGAAGCTCGGAGTAGAACCGCTGCTCCTTTGCGTAGAAAGGAGCCAGTTGAGGTGGTTCGGGCATCTGGTAAGGATGCCCCCTGGGCGCCTCCCTAGGGAGGTGTTCCAGGCACAGCCAGCTGGGAGGAGACCACGGGGAAGACCCAGGACGAGGTGGAGAGATTATATCTCCAAACTGGCCTGGGAACGCCTCGGGGTCCCCCAGTCAGAGTTGGTCAATGTGGCCCGGGAAAAGGAAGTTTGGGGCCCCCTGCTGGAGCTGTTGCCCCCGCGACCCGACCCCAGATAAGCGGTTGAAGATGGATAGATGGATGGATAAAACGATAAGTAGTTCTTTATTTTTCATTTATTCCAGGGCCTCTCCTTGGCAGTTTTCCACTCATTCATTCACTCCTGTATAAGATTCAAGATTCATTTAAAGTATGCTATCCATTTTTATTCCAAATTGAAAAGGACCTGCATGTAACTACCATTATCCAGATTTAAACATGACTAAGAAATTCAGTGGTAGGTTTTTTTTAAACAGGATAGTTTCATAATTTCTGAAACTTCATGACTTCCTCTTTTTTTGAAAATAAAAAATAAAATTGTAACCAGCAGGAGTTTCATCATTTATATGTACTGCAGTCCATGCTGCACAGCTGACCTAGGAAATCGTTGGCATCCTTACGAGCGATGAAGAAAATGTATGCCAATGTTGAAATTGACAAACCCCTCCACCCAAAATCTTCAACAAAACAAATGGGTAAGATGATGTATATTATCATCCGTCATTATTACTGCTGTGTATTTACTGGTCTTCTCTGTGTCCAGGTCCCAGGTGCGCAGAGAGAACATTTGTTCGAGCGGTTGTTCTCTGTCCGTGTGTTTTCCTGCTGGCTGGGATCATCCGCCTCGGTTTCCACTGTGAGTCTGGTTTTCATAAATGGATGTAATTTTGAATTTGTGATATTGGGCGATATAAATAAACATGATTTGATTTGCGTATGGTATTTAGTTCTATTTCATCCTTACTGACCGCCAGAGGCATTGCTTAACACTGAATATCTTCCGTCTCACGCAGGCGCAGGTTGAGACAAATGTGACCTCGGACGACCCCGCTCATCGACGAGATCAGTCCTTTTTTCTTCTCGCTAGACGCAGGCTATTACTCGCAGAGCATTACATAAAGTATTATTAATTACTCGAAGTTCACTTGTAGCCTATCCACCACCATCACAGGGGCATTCATTGAGAAACTTGAAGTCTAAGAACTTGCTTCACAAACACTTGAGTTTGGTTGATCTGTACTGTATATTATTTTTCATCTTACAGAGAAAACATGTCCTGCAGGATGGATGAAGTTCGGTTCTTCCTGTTATCTCTTCTCTAATCAGAGACGGTCCTGGGATAAAGCCAGAGAGGACTGCAGGAGCAGAGGAGCAGATCTGGTGATCATAGACAGTTGTGAGGAACAGGTAGGCTACAGCGTGTGTGTGTGTGTGTGTGTGTGTGTGTGTTACTGTGTTTGCAAATTAATATTGAAATTCATGCTTTACGTACTTTCTTTATACCCATTTTTTTTTTCAAATAACAAATTATTTTATGAATTATGTTTTCAGATAGGTAGTTAGACAGCTAGATTGCAATAAGTACACTTTATTAAGTGCTGAGCATCTGCGATTTACATCATTAAAACAATGATTTTGGTATTTGTGTTTTAACACCACTAAAAGCCATTGTATACTTTGTATGTATTCAATCAATATGTATATATATCTAAACATAAACTCTGCAACAATTACTCTTTCTCACTACAAAAATGTCCATTTATGTTGAGATAAATATTTAAACCGTACATACATTGTGACTCAATTAAAATGTTTCTTTACAGACATTTCTCTTTGGGTTCACCACCGATGATACTTGGATTGGTTTGAGTGACATAGACGAGGAGGGGACCTGGAGATGGGTAGATGGAACTCATCTGACTCTGGCGTAAGGTTTCACTTTGGTTGAATTAAAAACATTAACATATACAACAACAGAACTGATATGTGCTGAAGACTATACTGTATATATTTAAACACCTTCTCCAAATGGCAGCTGTAAAAACCCAGTGCAACCTTGAAATGCACCTATAGATGATGGTAAATGGTAAATGGACTGCATTTATATAGCAGTATTTCCAATCTTTGTGATCACTCAAAGCGGTTTACAACACATCAGCATTCACACACATTCATACAGAGTCAGAGGCCACATGCTCATCAGTGATAACCATTCACACACACTCGCACAACGTTGGCCTTCGGGAGCAATTAAGAGATTCAGTATCTTAGGCACTGCAGAGGCCGGGGATCGAACCGCGACTGGTGGATAATAAAATGACTCGACACAAGCTGTTTCTTCCAATGCGCAAACGTTTTTTTACTTTTCTAAAGTTTCAGTTTTCTGATAATAAAGGATACCTAAAAGATAATATATACCATTTTCAGATTAATTAACAAAATGTTTTTTACTCTGAAACCCTGAGAGCATGTCTGAGAAAGAGTGATTTGTTTCCTTGAAATGAACGACGTGCCACTGGGGACCAGTGTCACAGATTTACAGTATAATGATTCTCTTCTTCACAGACCTGTTCGCTTGTGGGGGTTTTCCCAGCCTGATAATGGAGCTGGATATATGGGCGAAGAGGACTGCGCAAATATTAGACATTCAGCCAATGCCTGGAACGACCAACCGTGTGCATATGTTCTGTCATGGATTTGTGAGGAAATAGCTTAACATTGGTGTTTGTTTTGAGATCACTAATGCAATCATGCTTTTACAATTTAAGCTTTGACTGTGCAAGTTCTTTTGTAACAAGTGTTGTATGTATGTGGCGGTGGCGGTCCAGTGGTTCTCATCCAGATAGGAAGGTTGTGAGTTCAATACCAGGGCTGCCGTCATCGAGCCCCTGAGCAAGGCACTTATCTCTGAGTTGCTCCAGTGAGGCCTGTCCCTGTAGTTAGTTCACTAGATAAGAGCATCTGCTAAATGACCTGTAATGTAATGTAACCATGTAAGCATGAATAACATATGTGATAGAAAATGGGAGTGTATGCAATTATATTAGGACAAATATGTAGGGATATGAAACTAAACAAAATGATGAATTAAGTCACATTTGCAGAAGCATTTTTTTGTCAGCCTTGATCTTAGTATGGCAGGAGAATAATGAGTTTGTAAAAGGGAAACTATCAATGATAGGGCCTCCCTCTGGAGTTACCTTCAGCGAGGATGTCGTGTTTTCACTTTGATTTGTTTGTCTGCAGGATTTACAGAAAAACTCCTGACCCAATTTTTCCTGAAACCTCCTGAAAGGGTCGGTACTCTCCCAGTGCCCTTCCACTAGTTGCATGTTGCAGTTTGCTTTGAACGACTGCGAGCATGTAAAGGTGTCTGTTACCTGTTTGTAACAAAGAATGTTATTATAAACTGCAATGTAACCAATGTATTTTCAGTCTCGTGTGCGTCTTCCCCGGGAGTCCATGGAGGCTTTTATTCGCAAGCAATAAATAATCCTTTGAAATACGAGACAAAGACGGATATTGTGTTTGAGTATTTCATTGCTGTTCATCCATAACTGGACACGAGGTCTCTGTGGTTCAAACACCTAAATCAGCCCCCCTCTCCATTATCCAGGTGCCTTACCCCCCATCAAATCAAATGTAGGCTAATTGTCTCCCCTGAATTTTAATATTGATTATTATTCTGTTTGTATTATTATTCTTAGTATTTATTATTTATATTACATATTGATTATATTCATTTTGTATTATGTTTCTTAAGATTTCTTTTTCTTAAGGGCTGGTTTTTTTTTTGGTTTTTTTCAAGCAGCACTTTATCGCTCAGCAAAATATAAATAAAAGTCTAAAAACACACAAAGTCGCCTGAACACTGGTCAGAATCAATTCAGAATTTGGTTTGTTGCCAAGTAAATTTACACATACAAGGACTTTGCCTCGCTCTTTTTTTTTTCAATTTTTTTAAGATTTAACCACATAGCATATCCTATAAAACAAACACATAAACTAAACATTGCTTCCTGTTGAGAACCACTGAGAACCTGAGAACCTGAAGTGTGTTTATTCTGTAATGTGGGTGATCACCACTTTTAACACCTCTGCGACTTCCTCAGAAAGCAACACATCGCGAACTCTCAACCCACAAGCAGACACTGCAGAGCAGACTTCAGGAAACAGCCATGGAGGAAATCTACATCAATGTTCACTATGCCAAGACTTCACCAAAGCAGACGGGTAAGAAGGTTGAGTGTGACAGACTGAGCTGAGTGTGGAGGATCTATTATATTCACCGGCCCTCTCTTGTGTCCAGCTGCCAGGAGCTCGGAGAAGAGGTTTCACGGAGCTGCTGTTCTCTGTCCGGGCCTGATGACTGTTTTCCTGCTTGCTGGGCTCATCGGCCTCGGTGTCCACTGTGGGTCTAGTTTACATTCACAAATGTGACAAAGAGTGAGGAGTTTAGGAGCGTTATTCTTATTATTGTCTCTGTGAGTTTGTTCAGTTTGAAATTGCAAAGCAGCTTTTTAATTGTATTTATTAAAAAAAAAAAAAAAAAAAAAAGTTCCACACATATAAAACAGAACATATTTCTGAACATGCAATATTTCTTGAATTTAGAATATGACCAAGAAGGTAAATATGTATATGCATAAAGCTACTGCATGTAATGCTTTGGATAAACACGCACATCGAACAATACTACTAATACGACTAATACTACATATTACAGGTCGGTTACATGTACAATGTAACTTAATTTCTGAGCACTGTTCATTTGGCAGAATTAGTATTTAGTATTAGTTACCTTTTTAAGTACATTACCTTTTATTAGTATATAAAAGGTATTTTGTTTTAGAGAAACGTAACTGTCTCTTTTTTGTATTTAAGTGTTTTATTTACTTTGTAAAGTAAAGTCTTGTTGCAGGGTATTGAAGACACTGCGTATTATATATACTGTATAACGAGGAAGTAACACTCAACAGAAAAAGATCCAGTTAATAAATGAAAATAACACTGTTCTTTTTATTGGTAATAAAACATTTACATAAAACACAAAACAGCTCCCACAGACACATTTCTTTTTGTTTAATATATCCCTCATGCACCTCCATGGGATGCTAATTATTTGGAATCTGATTGTGAGATCCTGTGATAAACGTAAAAAAAAAGTGTCTCTTGGTTTATGTTAGATGACGCGTTCGTGCGTGGTTCGACTGCAGAGCTCTCCGCCATCACAGCCAACCTGACCGAGTGTCTCCTGGACAGTGATTACAAGATCTCCTCCCTGACTGAAGAGAGAGACCTGCTGAAAGTCAACCTGACCTCCCTGACTGAAGAGAGAGACCTGCTGAGTTAGTGTAAACACTTTCATCTACAGGAGCAACAAAGTGTAATAAAACTAGAACATCGCACTCTGTAATCTCAATTCTGCTATATGTATCTACAATCAACAGCTGTTTTATCAAATGTGTAACCTGACAGACCCTGTTCACAGCTCACATTTTGAATGGTAATGGAAAGTAAAGATGAAACTAAAACTCTAAAGGCCTTTGTCTTATTCCCATCATATTTATAGCTAGAATATAGTTTTGTAGAAGTCTTTAATATATTTGTCTTGCCAAGATGTTGGTGTTTTGTCCAAACGCGACATGTTTCTCACCTATCTTAATTTAGATTTTAAAACCACAAGCACGCAACGTTTTGACACCTTGGGGTCACAACACATCACTTGTGTGTTTGTAGCAACATCTGCATTTGACATCAATCCTCTTACTATCTGCAAATGCAAAGAGTGTCTGCAAAGCTGCGTAGCGTTCCGTGGATTCTGAAGGTGTCATTGTATCTTACAGAGAGAACTTGTCATGCAGGATGGAGGAGGTTCGGCTCGGCCTGTTATCTCCTGTCTAGTGCGTCTGGTTCCTGGGAAAAGGGCAGAGAGGACTGCCAAGCCAGAGGAGCAGATCTGGTGGTCATAGGCAGTGCTGGAGAACAGGTACACACACACACACACACACACACACACACACACTCACACACAAGCCAGCCAATGGTAATGGCTGCTGTGAAAAGAGGGAAGTGTAGCAAACAGAGAAAGGTTTGGTGTAGCAGATGGATGCAGCTGGGGTGCAGGAGGAGTGTGTGCGTGTGTCTGTGTGTGTGTGTGTGTGTGTGTGTGTGTGTGTGTGTGTGGGTCTAGTTAGTGCACCAAATGTTGTGCAGGATAAGTGAAAACGTTGACCTGCTGGTGGCGCTAGAGGAGGAGGATCGTCACCAAAGATGTTATAATAATTATTATCTTCTCTAGAAACTTTGAATATCTGTTGTAAATTTCATGGAAACCCATATTGTTGGTGTCTAAATAATTAAATGCCTCATGGTGGCACAAGAGGAAAAACAAAAGCAGAATAATCAGCAGTTTTTAACAGAACAAATCATCTACATTGTATTTCAAGGAATTAATTCAGGCTGTTTACATTTAAAATCTTGAATACAATATATTTATATTTATCAAAAACAAAAACCTGTAGTTACCCCGTGCACAGCAGTGCTTCTCTCCTCTCCTGGTTACTGGCTAGTGCAGGGTAAACCACAGCTAACGGAAGAACATTTTTTTTATTTCAGCGCAGACCACGATACTGGTTTAGACACTATTTTATTTTATTACAAAAACAAACCACACATTTCACATGTTGCTTCATTAGATTCGCTTTAGTTCTTTCTTGTTTTTCGATTGTATTTGTTCATTTTAATATATAGTATATATATATATATATATATATATACTATATATTAGTATTAAAACAAGAATATAAATCCTGTAACTTTATATTGTGTTTGTTGAACAGATGTTCCTCTCTAACTTCACCAAAGAAGAAACTTTCGCTTGGATTGGTTTGACTGACAGAGTCAAGGAGAGCACCTGGGTGTGGGTTGATGGAGCTCCACTGTCTCTACAGTAAGGCAGCAATGTGCTTCACTTAGGTTGAATGGAAATAGTTGAATGGAAATACATACTACTGTTGGTGTATTGTGCAATGGTTCTTTAAATCGGCTTCTATGGCTGCCATCTCCAGTCAGGGGGAAGTGATTCACATATACAATATATAGTACATACAATATATTTGGAGTAGCACAGCTTTAGAGATATCCTTAAACGCAATGATAAAGAAAAACACTGTATGAACAATTGTATGTTTCCCCCTTCACCAAACAGAAATACACAGCAGTTTGCTGGACATCCCAATCAATCACACTTAAAGTGTTGGGAACATTTAGGAGTCCTTCAAAATGTTATTTAAAAAAAAAAAAAAAAAAAAGAAGAAGAAGAAGAAACAGGATTTATTTTTCTCTGTCATCTAGAAAAAAAGAATTTACCATGAACATTTATTTATTTATTTGATTGGATTTGATTGATTTTGGGCCACTTGAGGGCAGTCGCACAAGCTGAAAACACAAACACTGATCTTAACTAGCTGGTATGGAAAACGTGTTAGCATTCAGTTGCCTATTTAAACATCCAGCAAACACAGAGCAACATGTCCATCATTCATCAGAGTTGTGTTTGTTTCCACCTGATGCATTTAAGTCACAGTGCATTTATCCACTTAAACTGAGATTAATGTTCCACTGTGTTCACCAGCTAGTCGCTAACTTTGTTTGTTTGGTGCTGTGCAGGAAGTGTGCTGTGGGTTTGTGTCTGTGGTGGCTGGACACGATGAGCTAAATCACATTGTATTTGTATATTATACTGGTGAACAGCGTGTTTTATAGGCTGTGTTCATGTCAAACTTTAACAATGTCATTGTTGTTGACCTGTTAGGTTCTGGCAGACATCTCAGCCTGATAATGGCAGTGGACATGTCACATATGGGGAAGAGGACTGTGCCCACACCGTAACTGGAAGGAAGAATTTACAGGAATGGAATGATTTGTCTTGTGATGCCAGTCGGAAATGGATCTGTGAGAAAATGGTTTAGCATTTGCTGCAGAATTTGTTTCTTTGTAAAAACAAAAAAAAAAATAAAAATGTCATTGTACACTTAATAAAGAGGAAAAGACATCATGGAAGTTGTATTCCTAAAAATCGTGGCTTAGTTGAGAGTAAATCTGTTCTAATTATAGCATCGAACCACCTCACGATAGCTTGTTTCTTCTTCCTCCCCGATGAATGCTCCTGCATCAATGTCTCTGCCCCTGCGTGTGAAACCTCTCGTCTCGCAAATCAAAGGCTGAAATTTTCCACCAGGCTTCTTGAACTGCGTCGTTGCCGTCACGTGTATTATTAAGCGGCCGCTCGTGATCCCTAATATCACGAAGGTAGGGCTCACAGATTGCTTTTGATCTTTCTTTTGCTATGTTTGTTAGCTCGTCTTGCAAATGGCTACTCACTTGCTCTGCCAGAATGTTTTCATAAACCACTCTGTAGTAAGGCGTGTGCGAGCACTTCGGCTTGGAGCAGCACCACCACATCTTCTTTCTTCCCCAACGGGCTTTTATGAATTCAACGATGAGCAGAATGAAGAGGAGACCACCAAATACACCATAGCCAATTTCCTGGAAAAGAAAAAAAAAAGGTCAACTTTAACAGAGGTTTAGTTTTGTGGTTTCAGTCAAGCTCCAATTTTGGTCTAACTTCTTAAAGCCCATGAAAACCTTAAAACTAAATAACTTTAAGTAGCAGCAATCAAGCATTCTTAGTTATTATTTATCAAGAGTTTAACACCCAAACTCTTCGCGGGCTAATCTGCTTCTTTGGGACCGTGTGGTTTCGTCCGATTTGATTGACAGGTCATTAGATTTTGATATTCCTACGTTGTGATTGGTGCTCAGAAGTATGTATAAAAAAGTATTCTGCATCGTGTAAACACGACATATGACCAAGTTTGTAAAAGAAATAAAACAATTCAATTTCCCAAAGGCTTTTGGTTCACTTTAGCATATTCGATTGCTGTGTTTCGTTACTTACAATTGATGTAGACTTATAAACGGCTTCGATGAGTTTCTGCTCGTCGCTCAGCTTTTCTTTGCAGGGAATTCCAACCTGGGTGGCGTTGCGGTTTGTCATCAGGCAAAAGTACCAATCTCCATCAAACAGAATAGTAGCTGCCCACACACCAAACACACTGACATAGCTGTTAAGCCACTTAACCAAAAGGCTTCCCTTCTCGTTGTGCACAACAATTTGCCATCTTGAAAAAATCGTCCTTGGCTGGAAAGACTCAATAATGTTGACAACACAGGTGAGGATGACAGGAGGGACCACCATATACAGTACACCATTATGATGTATGGATGTTACTGGGCTGCATGAGCACACAAAATCCATGTTTAAGATGTTCTGCAGGATGTAGAAGAGGACTACCACCAGGAGAGTACTCACAGCATTAGTTATTACCTGAGTAAAATGATGCCCAGGCATGCTGACTGAAAAATAGATGGTTTAAGTATAAGATATTGTGTCCAGTTCTTCCTTTTCTCACTATCAGAGGATCTTGTTCCAACAGCTGATGCTCTGTCTTCCACCGGCTGAGTGAAGCTCAGCTATTAACCACATTGTGCCAGCATACAGCTCTTTCACAATAATGGTAATGTATACTTTCACTTCTCAAATGACAGGATTTTCCCAGACACATTATTATTCTGATTATTATTGCACAACAAAAATCAAATAGATCCCTTATTTTTGACTGATTCTCATTTTAGTTTAGTTAGTTAGTTAGTTAGTTTAGTTTAGTTAATTTTCCAGTTGGGGGTTAAAAATTGTTCAAGAACAAACAAAGGAACACCGGTGATAGTATCTATAATTGAAACTATATAATTGTATATTTTTTTTCTTTCACTAAGCTAAGATAACTGCCTCCTGGTACCAACTACACGGCAGCAAACTCTTGGAAAAAATAATACCACGTGCCTCGAGAGGCAAAATTATTGTTGATAATCTTGTTTGTTGGCTTTCCGATGACCAGAAAACTGTATTGTTGTGTTGACTTTTGAAGAAGATATCTGTGTCTTTAGGTGGGGTGGGCGTCCAATATGGGTCCACTATAAGGGGCCCCTGTCTCCTGAAAGGTTAGTACTTCTGGTTAATCAAACCACGACCTAAGACATGTAGGGACACGTTCGTTCAAATTGAAGAAGGCGAGGTCACACAGTGATTGATTTCTGACAAAAATGCCCCTAAAACGGTTTATGAAGAGCTAAGCACTACGAAAGGTCACAATCCACTTCTGTGACTGCAGTGTCTTTACGGAAAATTAGCTTTGTGTCTGTGTGTTTGAAATAACGAAACTGCAATTAATGCCACTTCTTATTACTTGTGGTGCTTATGTGTTTATCGGAATATTTGAATGTTTGCAGAATCTTTCAGTGGTCACTTCTGTTCCTTGTTTTCAGTGAAAATAAACAACTTGCTTGGAAAAGCTTGGATGTGAAAAAAACCTGAAATTTCCTGAAACAAGCTTGGATGAGAAAAAATACTTAATTTTCATGGAGAAAAAAAAGTATTTAAAAAAATACTTAATTTTCCTGAAAAAATATTGGATGTCAAAAACCTTCATTTTCATGGAAACATTTTATTTTTATTTATTTTTTATTTTTTTAAACCCTTAACTTTCATGAAAAAAGTTCGGATGTCAAAAAAAACTTAATTTTCTTGAAAAAAGCTTGAATGTCAAAAAAAACTTAATTTTCACGAAAAAAGCTTTAAGTAAAAAAAACAAACTTAATTTTCATGAAAAAAGCTTGAATGTAAAACATAACTTAATTTTTTTGAAAAAAGCTTGAATGTGAAAAAATATTTCATGAAATATATTCATGAAAAAAGCTTGGATGTGAAAAAAACCTTAATTTTCATAAGTAAGTTGCGGCTCTGTTCGCTCGGACATAAACTCAGTAATAAATGTAGTCTATGTTTCATATGATGTGTATAATCTATCAGAATTTACCGTTTAGATGGCATATGAATGAAATGCTTGTAGAATAGTTGTATTTGTATTTGTCTTGTTGATTTAATGTGTGAACGAGCGATGTAGAGAAAGTCACATAAAGCTCAATATTAGCCTGTAATTTGTAATATACTGTTGGAGTGGTAAGCAGGCCTATTGTTTTTGGATATTTGGGGAGTTAGGTGGTCCGTGAGTGTTTTTTTTTATTGGTTAAGTGGTCCTTGGTCTGAAAAAGTTTGAGAACCCCTGCTCGATATGATCCATGTCCCGACATGATTTTTGTTGTTTTGCATCTTTTATTTAGTTTTGTGACTTTCTCTAACTAGTTAAGATATGCATTCTCTTTTTTTTTTTTTTTTTTGTGCCATCGGATATAAACTGTATATTGTATTTTCCACAAAAAGAAGAAAACAATTTTTGTTATGTGGGGTCATACCTGCAGTTTTATCCATCTCTTGAATCTCATCCATCATTGAAAGTTACTCCACCTTGAGTAAATTGTTGGAGGAAACCCAGGGTGCTTGTCATTCTTTTGCCGTTACGTATGCTGATTATCTTCACAAAATGGTAGCCAGCAGCAACCAACGCTATATAACGGCCTAACTCAAAGTATGCTCTTCAAACTCATTTTTACAGTATAATAAACATATTAAAAGTCCCTTTAATTGGAGCCTCTTTCTCTTGTTAATTAGTAGCATGTGCCTTTATTTTGATAAGATAAATAAGCTACCGTGACGACACGTCAACAATTATGAAGCACACGCCTTAAAGGTAATATTTACTCATGGTGTTGTGTTTAAAGTGCAGTGAGGGAGGCCAAATAGGCAAAACAGCAGATTCTCATTCTGTGGAAGCAGTACAAGCCTGTTTGGCAGCAGTGTGTGGATTATTGTTGGAGGAATGGTGGATATTTAGGAGGACTGGCATGACTGGACCTTTGACTTAAGCGACAGGATCCAATCGTTTGCTCTTCTCCAGAGGTTTCATCAGCAGTCATGGCTTCCTTTGGGCAGATCATCTTCTACAGGTGTGGCCATACGTTTTAAATGTGTTCTTTACTGACGGTGATTACATTCTGGCAACATGACGGTGTCTACAGTGGTAACTAAGTGCAAGTTCTCTACTTAAACGCAATTTTTTTGTTACTTGTACTCGTCTTACTCTAATTTATACTTCTACACTACATGTCAGAGGGAAATATTGTACTTTTTACTGTATTGTACTGGTTACATTTCAGATTATAAAATGAAATGCAATGTTAAATATTAAACCAGCAAGTTCTCACTTTTCGGCTGTTTCAACAAATAGTCCCCCCTAGATTTATAAAACAGTTCCATAGAGTTAACAGTTTGAGGCCCATAGAGGTAAAATAATCCAATATTTCACAAAAAAAGGGAAAGATTAGAGAAAAAGTCCAAAATAAGAAAACATTATGTATTCGTCCTCTCCCATTTATCATCTCATTTATTTTGTGACCCAGGACAAAACTACCAAACTTTATATGAAGTAGTTCAAACTAGCTCCGGCTCGACCAGCTGCAACAATAAAATGCGACTTATTCATTGATTCATCAGTAACAACGTAGAAGCAGTGTATTATATAATAAATACATCGGCCACAGAGTCATATATCTGTCATTCCTCTGCACTTAGCACTTTTACTTTTGATACTTTAAGTTCACTTTACTGATAATACTTCTGTACTTTTACTTCAGTAAAGACTTTGACTTCTAAAGAAGTATTTCTATAGTTTTATCAATACTTCTTCCACCACTGGTTGTCCACGTAGTTCTACAGTAGTGGAAACGTCTTATCTTGCTTTCTGTGAATTTGATCTGCAAGTTTTAGCTCAAGGTGGCAGTGTGTCTGTTTCCTTACACATTGCTGTGTCTGTCTTTCTCTTGGTGTGCAGCATGATTACCCTCATCGTCTTGTTCTCGGCTGTCATCGTCCTCATCTTAGCCCTGGCCTTCTCCGGTAAGACCCTTCAGATCCTTCTGAGCTCCTGTCGTCATTTAGTGACCGCTCTGAGGGGACACATGGGTGTGTTCAGCACATGAAGTGTTTATCTACACGTGTGTGTGCTTTAAGTAAAGACTTAATGTATTGGTGTAACGACCCTGTGAAGATAAAGCCACCGTTGGGTTCTTTTGCAAAAATATCAGTCCGCTACAACGTTTTTTCACACTGAAATGAGGATCTTGAAATAAAAAACAGCTTTTATATCTGTTGCTGTCAAGACAACTAGAAACACAACTAAACTAGATTTGCACTCGGAGAGTCAAGGCCAATGGTGCGTTCATGTGCTCCTCCAATGGTAGTCCCCGAAGTAACTTCAACCTTTTTGATTCACTGACAGAATATGGACTGATGCTGATATGTAGGCTGTGTAGGTGTGTGTGTGTTCCCACTTCCTATTTCTATTCAATGTAGACATGATTGACAACGTTTGGACCACAGATGCATTGGGTTAGGTTTGGGGTTTATGTTACCCCACCTGTAGAAGACTATTAATTATGTTAGTAATTATCCGGTTATCAATCAAGTCGTCATGAATGAAGAAGCGTCGTATTTTTTTTATCTTTCAGTGTAGATATTTGCTACTCAGCAACTGCAAATCATTTCAGGATATGTGTGTGCGTCTTGTGGAGCGAGTTCACCTGCAACATGCACCTTTGTCCACATTAAAGTAACATTTAGAAAACACTCCTTCAACTATGGCTGCAAAGTCTTTGTTTAAAATGACATTTTTCATTTTCATCAGGGCCCAGATCTGCATCTGAGTACACTCAATGTCTATTTTCATCTTTTCTCATTTAATATCCACCTTTTGGTTGCTGTAATAATTCTTCTTCTTTTCCATATTATCCATGAAGAGACCATCTCTAATTTGAATCCAATATACTGCAAGAGATGGGGGACAAAATGCAAAAAAAAAACAAAAACTGAAGCTAATATGATGCTTCAGCGTTCACAGTTAGTGGAATCAAATGGGTATCTTCCAGAGTTACGGTCGTTTTAGCTCCACAGTGTTTTCTTTATTGAGCAGCAGGGGAGGCACTGAAAAGACGGAAGTTTGTCTTAAAGCGATTGTAATGTTGGGAGATGAATTGACTGAATAAGACCGCTGGATCCTTAGTTTAGCTTTGGCTAAGACTAAAACAACGCAAGCCCCGTGTTAAAGCAATAATCGGGATATTCTCCATGATGAGTCTGTGCCTGTGTCCTGGTCCCACAGGGTCATCCGAGGTGATGAGCAGCAACACGATGCCCATTGCCAACCTCGGCCAGGCTGAACTTCTCAGCTGCTATCTGAACGCAGACAGTCAACAGGCCAGACTCACACAAGTGTCAGTCACCTGGGAGAAGAAGGAGCTGACGGGAGTCGTTTACCGGTATGAGAATGGAGCTCCGCAACTTGGCGACCAGAACTCGCAGTTCAAAGGGAGAACTCAGCTCTTCCCCGATGCTTTAATCACGGGGAACGCCTCTCTGATGCTGAGGGGGGTGAGTCGCGGTGACGAGGGGGAGTACACCTGCACCATCAGCTCCTCTGGTGGCGGGGGGAAGGTCAACATTCACCTCAGAACAGCGGGTAATTTATTGTTCTTTTTTTGGGACTTTACAACTTTGTTTTTTACGATTGTAAATGTCACTTGTGACTGACCTTGGGAAATTCACACTGCAGCATGGATTCATGTTTTCATTGTCTCAGCCTTTTCAGCCCCCACATTTAAATTCTCCAATGGCACCCTGGCTGCTGAGGCAAGCAGGTGGTTTCCAAAACCAAACGTGACGTGGTTGAGCTTTGACGCGGACGTCCTGAGTGCAACCACTAGCTTCACACAAAACTCTGCGGGGATATTCAGTTTAGTCAGCACGCTGCAGTCAGTCAACGCCAGCGAGACTTACACCTGCAGGATTCAAAATGACCTGGTGACCGCCGTCTCTACGGCAACTGCAACAGGTAATCTTGTATAAGTACTTCGTGCGATGTTTTTACAAGGATGTCTGTGTATGGCGGAGACCAGTCTCGGAAATGCCCCCGAATTCAAGATATTTGCCCCATTAAATTTTAATGTTTGTTTAATGTAAATTTTTTTTTTTTTTTTCTCCCCTACTATGGCTATGAAGGAGATATGGTGTTGACAAAAAGCCTGTTTTAATAACTTGAGTGTTGAGTTTGAAAGACATGGACATTTAATAGGTATGGAGTGTGTAACGAAAACTACTATTGAGTTGCATTTTGGGAAATGTAGGATTTATGCTGGGACTAAAAGTCCTTTGTGTGACCCATAATAGGTACGTGAAGTCAGAATATCCCAGCTTTGATTTTGACCATTTCTTTTATTAACGTGTCTCTGACGAGTCCCTCAACTTCATGAAAGGTCAACACGGAATCTGTGGAATACTCCTTTAATTTAACTGACATCTAGCAGACATTTCTGCATAAAAAGTATAAATATATTCATTTGTAATAGTGAACCAAAGTCAAAATCCTAAGAAAACATTCAAATTAGATTTAAGAAAATATATAAATTAATTATTAATTACATTTGATTCTCCTTTCATATTTTTCCAGGCCCTGACGTTTCAGGGAACACAGACTTCACCTACAATGCTGCGTCATCCCTGCTGGCATCAACTTACCGGAGCATTATGACCAGTGTCCTCTGCATCTATTATCTGACCTAATAACACACACACGCACACACACACACACACACGCACACACACACACACCCTCTGGGTTGAGAATGTTATTTGGTTTTTAATGTATTACAGTGGGTGTTGTTACCGTGTAACAGAATTGAACTGTGGTGCATTTTCTCAGTCGACATTTTCTTTTTACTTACTCAGATTTATATCGTGTTTTAAGTGTCATTGTTATTATTTGTCAGTAAACGTTTCTATTCTTATTATCTTAAGTTGTTTGGTTTTATTTTGTTTGTCTGCAGCTACAACCGAACATAGAATGAATCACCTTTCATGTGGAGAAACTGCAGAAAAATATGTCAATTTAACAATATATTTAATTTCAGAATATATATATATATATATATATATATATATGACTTAGACTAATAAAATAAGATGTATCTTATCAAATTAGTACCATACTGCCTTTAAAAAAAAACACACACATATACTTAGCAATTAATACTAAATACCACTAAAGTGCTGGTGAGACTTTTTTTTTTCTCAGACAAAACTTGAATTTAGCATTAGTTTAAAAAGTATATGGTTATTTCTAGCATTAGGACAACTATATTCTTGCAAGCAATAATACAGCGAACTAGTGTGTATGAAAACATGTCCCTCCATCCTATTGAAAACACATTGTTCTGTCCTGCCAGTAGATGGGGACAGTTAGAGTCCCGGACTGGAAGTTAAGAGTCCTGAAAGTATCTAGACCACCCCATAGTCTGCGAGAGGCCTGCTATTGGTCTGGTATTGAGTGAGGTGTCATATGTCCCAGGGAGCAGTGAACGCAGCCAACTTCTCCCGAAGAAAAGTGGGACTCTCCCGTGGGTTTTTAATCAGGGAGCTAAACGATGTTTTTATCACATTGTACAAAACTGTGTGTTTAGTTTAATGTGTTATGCAGAAGGAAGGTCCAGGGGAAGTTTTATTTCGGTCCTGACAGGTTCGTGGAGCTCGCTGGGTCTCCGGGTGGTATCAACTGGTTCGTTTGTGGCACCAGGAATCACCAAAAACAGAGAATGTCTCAGTCCGAACAGAAAGAAAACACGGAGCAGCCGACGTTAAGCTCGGAGCTGGAACTCAACGGAGTCTCGGTGAACCCGAGAGCGGTTTGCAACGCGTGTAAACGCTTGTACAGGGACCCGAAACTCCTCCCGTGTCTGCACACCTTCTGCTCCGACTGTATCGGCCACTTGGAGTCGTTCTCGGTGTCTTCGCGCAGCCGCCGTCCGGAAAACGGCGAGAGCGAAGCGGTGGAGCGGGACCGACTCACCGTCACGGTCCTCTGCCCCGACTGTGACTCCGAGGTGGACATCCCTCCGTCGGGGCCGGGAGGCCTGAGCACCGACCACCTGGCGCTGGACGAAGTGTTCCTGGAGACCCTGGTGACGGACGGCCCGCTGGGTTGCGACCTGTGCGGCGAAGGAGGCGCGAAGAGCCGCTGCGACGTCTGCTGCGTCAACCTGTGCGAGTTCTGCTGCCAGGCGCACAGGTAGGAAGGAGTCTTTCCTATTCTACATGCTATATATTATATTATATTATATTATATTATATTATATTATATTATATCATATTATATTATATTATATTATATTATATTATGTCATGTTATATCATGTGGCTGCCTACTGTCAAGCTCACATGTTTAAAAAAATAAAAATAATAATAATTCTGTTCTGTTAAATTTTCTGATTATTATTATTTTATTATCTGCTGTCAAGCTACTCCGTGGCTTGTAGTTACTTTTTATTGTTTTTGTATGACAGTTGTTGTTGTACCTCTTAGTTGTAAAGAAAGAAAGCTTTGGGGGAAAAATAACAGGTAGATCCCATCTCTTCTGCTAATTCTTCCATTCTAATATATATATATATATATATATATATATATATATATATACAAATTGTCATACAAAACTATAAAAAGCAACTTTGCACAAGCCAGGGAGTCCAAAGTCCATTGGTTTTTAATTCCTTTCAGCATTCAAATGAAATGTATTTCCTTTAAAATATTGAAAGTCTTTGTAGCTTTTTTGTCCTTCACATTTTCGAGTAAGGTGCTTGAGTTCCACAACAAAACGATAAATGCGTATTATATATTTTTTTTAAATTCTATTCTACTCTTTTATTGTCTTCTGTCAAGCTCAGAGGTAAATTATATTCTGATTTATATTTTTCTATTTTTTAAGTATTATTCTGTAACAGCCAGATCTGAGGTTGAACTTGACCTTTATTCATCCTTTATCATACAGACATGCACGTATGTGTATCTGTTCTCTCCTTGCAGGCGGCAGAAGCGAACGGCGTCTCACTCAGTTCAGTGTCTGCAGGAGCTGAAGTCTCGTGGTCGTCTGTGCCGCCCCGTCCTCTGCTCCCTCCACCCCGGCCAGGAGCTCCGGCTCTTCTGCTTGCCCTGCGACCTGCCCGTCTGCCTGGAATGTGCCGCCACGCTGCACCGCGACCACCGCTGCTGCCCCACCCGTGACGTTATCGATCTTCACGGAGACAGCATCAGAGAGCTGGTCACGGTGCGCCTGCGACCTCGCATGGACCGTCTGAAGGACTCACTGCAGAAGGTGCATCAGTCTGTTTCATTAAGACTTAAAGCAAAGTAGGTTTTGGGGGGTGTTTGAATGACCCCCTCTCAGCTCCACGTTGCACACATTTAGGGTTTATGGCGACTGTATTGTGGCTTGTTGTTTTAATGTTTTAATCCCAACTTCAGGCTTCATAGCAGCCTCGATAAACCCACCAACCATGTCCACGTTTGACCACATTTCTATGGATTTAACACAAACTGTAATTCAACATAACGTAATAACCGTTAAACCATCTCCTTGTTAAACGTTTTGAAGACACACAATCATCCTCAGGATATTGTCGTAAAACAATATTCTTTCTTTCCACTCTGTTACAGGTGGAAGTATCCCAGGAGGCTTTGCAGGCACGGGTGGATGCAACGGCGAACGAAGTGAGGGCGTTCGCGCGAGCCTACGCCAGCGCTGTGGAAGCTCACTGCCTGTCTCTGCTGCACCGCCTGGAGGAGCTCCGTCTCCAACGCAGGTATGGCCAGGTTATATTACGAGTATCATTTTGGGGTATAAATGAAGTATAAGATTTTCACAAGTAAGTACGGAACAGTATGAGCGTCGCAAGGACTCTTGCTCAAAGTTAAACAAAAAGTAATACCTCAAGGAACCAGGAAGGAAAGAAAAAGAAATGTCTTCTTCGGTGGATAGAGAATCGCAAAAGTTGCGTAACGGTTGTGGTAAAGTTTGACATGTTATTACAAAATGTTCCTCGCGTTTACCACCTCCAGCCACCTCATTGTAAGTCAAAGACACATCTGGTACCCTCCAGAATATCAGATACTTCTGGCAAGTGTGAAGGACTCCACTATGCTTGGTACATCACCACAAAATGAATTTGTTCCACCGTACATACGGCTCAAAGCCGGAAAGCTGAACACTGGATTTCTGATGCGCAGTAAAATATTGTCTAATGTCTAAAAGCCCGTTTTTTATTTTCTTTTAACATTAGAAACCCTGAGTCCAAGACAAAGCTTTCCTCGTGGTATTAGTAAGGTTTATCTCACTTGAGGTCAGGTTGATGACTTCCTGCCCACTAAGAGAGTTTAAAATATGACAAAAATAATCTGAACTCATGGTCCACTCACTAGCTTTTCCCCCTGAGCAATACCTGCTGATGAAGAACATGAGATGGGGTTCTTGCTTTTATTTCGGATGTAAAAACATAAACTTTCGAGCTCAGTTAAAAAATGAGCTGTTGGGAATGAACTATGTAATAATATGTGCATACTGAACGCCACACTGCCCGGACGCTATGAACATTAATGAAAAACAAATCATTCTGTCATGACATGAATGGTTTTCGGGAAAGTAATGCCAGTGTGCGAAGGAAGATTGTTGAGGCGTTATTGTGTTATTTCAAGGGACATTAGGCGTGTTGTATTTCCACAGAAAAAGGTTCTGCACATTCCACTTTAATATATACTAACAGGCCACCGTGGTTCACAGTGCTCACAGTCTTTGTCCAACAGGAACCAGCTCCACCTACAGAAGGCGCAGCTGCAGCAGGCTCTGTTGGATGTTGGCGTCGGTGTGGAGTTTGCGGAGAGATTGCTGAGCTGCGGCACAGATGTCGAGATCCTCAGCGCCAAAGGAGTGACCCTGAGAAGACTGACCAGCCTGGCAGAGAACAGCTACGACCCCCACCCGGCAACCGTCGCCCCCGATGACGGCAGCGGCATCAGCTTCATGGCCAGGGAGCCAGCCGGGGAGGTGGAGGGCTACCCGGTGGTGGGCGTGATCAACTCTAAGACAGTGGACCTCAGCAAGTGCATCATTGAGGGGGAAGGTAAACCAGACCCAATGCAAATATATTCTGTTTTAAGAGTGATGACGATGATCTGCTCTGCTCCAACTTTTTCCCTCCACTCAGTTGTTTTTTGTACACCACTTAGGATAAGTGTTTTTTTTTCAAGGAGATTTTTAGTAAGTACTTGCAAAGCTATTTTATCTTAATTAGGTTTATAATAAAAAAAAGTTAATACGCCGGAATAAATTGCAAAATGAAGTATTTTCTGATGTTTGTGGATAACGTCGGAGCTTTTTTAAAGAAAAGGTTTTTACTTTATATTTGCCTTTTTCTCAGTGAAACCCATGAAAAGACAAAAAAACTAAAACAAATTGATCTTGCAAACAAACTTTTATCTGTGTATAAACTATTACAAACACGTCAGTGAGCCACACTGTTGCACTAACTGACATGTTTTTTTTTATTACCATGAACATTGAATACTGAAGTAAGTTGATCCCATACTGGTGGTGTAAATATACAGCAGCGCATCAAATGTGTATTAATTCGTGGTTGAAAATAGTTCCAGCTAATACTTTATTCACTCCTGTTTCAGTAACGTTTGTTAAAAACAGTTTCAGAGATTTACATTCTCGGTAGGAACCAATTGGTTTTGGGCTGAGATCCACAGACTGGGTAGAGAAGTCGAAAAGCATTGAATAGACAGACGAACACACTGCTGATGTTGGAGTTTAGTTGAAAAATAAAGAATATCACCAGGCTTATCCTTAAGATTTCTGAACTGCTCCCTTTTCATAGTCATTACGGTATCCACGTTTTTAATAGCAGGTGTTACCAAAACAGTTATGTTTTCATTTTTAAAAGCTGTGGATGTGTTAGTTATCTAGAGCAAGTTTAATGTTAGACATTTATTATTTAAAGCGCTATTTAGCCCGGTGGCAAGAAGTTCAAAACTATTTCTAGAGATCACCCTGTGGGAGTAGTTGCAGGCAGGCTGGTGCGGAGGTGGAGGAGATCGGGGGAGGGTGTGTGTGTGTGTGTGGGGGGGGGGGGGTCGCTGTAGACTGAGCGGAGCAGTTCCTGGATGCTTTGGCTCAAAGGATTTCTGCGGGGACGAAGGAATGTTGAGGGGACTCAAGAGGCCTGAAGGCACTGAGGGACGTTTACACACAGACACACAGGAGAGGGACGGAAAGGAAAACCTATATATATATATATATATATATATATATATATATATATATAGTGTATATATAAGAGGAATTATACAAAATAAGTAATGTTCTCCTTTCTCTCTGACAGTCTACGGGGAAAGTAATAGTAGTCATAACCCTCTTTTATATAGCAAGATGAATTTAGAGTGTGCATTACAGATATAAAAAAAACACAATAAGTTCATGTAGTGCTGAAATACTTTGGCAGTTAGAAGACAGGTAATCAACAACACTTTTGATAATAGATTCATCTTTTATCATTTTGTCATTTCATTTTTCAAGGAAAATTACCAGACATTTGCTAGTTCCAGCTTCTCCATAGGGAGGATTTACAGCTTTACTCTTGTTTTCTATCAATGTAAAGTGAATATCTTTGGAAAGTGCGATGGGCCATTTTCAATTTGTTTCTGACATTTTATACACCAACTTGATTTATTCAATTTTCAAAAAAAAATCATTCACAGATAAATTGATAATAAAGCTGCTGCCCTAATATTGTTACATGCAAATGGTGTAAGTTATCCTCTGTTGTCCCTCCACAAATCACACACACACACACACACACACACACACACACACACACACACACACACACACACACACACAGCAGAGATTTGTAGCAGCCTGCCTCAATGAAAGGCTTTAGGTCGTGTTTATCTGAGTGGGAAATGGAAAACCTCAGCAAATAAGGATTTCTATGCTGAGTGTTAACGTGCATTGTTGTAATGTTTGTCAAAAGGTTAGTCTAGGTATTGTGTCAAGCATTTGTTCGGCTGCTTGCTTGTGTCCGTACTAGACTGTTTATATAGCCATATGAAGCACTTAACGGCAAACTTTCAATTAATCCACACTTCCTTTTCGTATTTACTCTTCTTCTTCTTTTTTTTTATGTAGCTGTTGCGCTTCATAAATCCACAGTATCACCACATCAGCTAAACCAGCTTTAAGTTGTTTGTCCCTCCCAAGTTAACTTTCATCAGCCACACTCGTCGTTACACAGCGTGACTCTTCCATTTAAGAGGGCAGATAAAGGCCAGATTTCTGTGTTGACTATTAGAAAGCAGGAATCACACGGGCTTACTGCCGATTATCCCCTTTCTGTGTGATAAGGAGGTTTCCAGTGGTGGATTTGGACCAAAGCACAGGTGAAATGTGGGCCAGCACAGCTGCAGTGACAGCTGCTGGGTACTCGGCTTAGCAAGCACCTCACACATAAATTCACAGATAATTCCCACCCTTTAGTAGCAGCAGTGATAGTCGTAATAGACTACTGGTCCAAATTATAGTAATTGTGGTTGTAGCAGGAGGTTTCAGCGATGGCAGTGCTGCTAATTCCTGCTCTCCACCCTATTTGTGAGTAAAAGTAGCAATAATGTCAAGGAAAATCCTCCTTTACATATGTAAAAGTTATCCATTTGCCCCACCCTAAGATAACAGCAAAGTCTGGGAAATGTCAATAAACACCCTGCACACACCACAGCAGCCGGAATAATTCAAACCACCGTGTGTGTGCGTGCGTGCGTACGTGCGTGCATGTGTGTGTGTGTAGGTTACACTCCAGAGTACACATATTAATGTTTCATGTCAATAACCTTTTTGTATTTTACTATTGTAGTTAGTTAGCATATTTCTTCACTTTGGACTATGCAAGTCTAGCTGCTTCCCCTGCTTCTAGTCTTTTTACTAAGCTAGGATAAACGTATTCCAACTTCAGGCGTTCTTTAAAAGAGACATGAGATTGATATTAATCTTCTCATATTATTATAATAATAATAATGATAAGCGTGTCTCCAGAAAGTTTGTTTAAAAACGTATTGGCAGACGTGGCACTAGTAGTAGCAGCGATGCTACCAGCAGTAGTTACAGTGCAGTATTAGCAGCAATAGCTTCAGTAACAGCAAGTGTAATATTTGTAGTAATAGAAGTACTGTTGTAGCAATAGATGAAGGGGAAACTGAATTAGTTGAAGCGGTTTCATGAGGAGCAGATGCAACTCCAACAGCATCCAAACGGATCCCCCTGCAGCGAGTGGAAAACGCTGAATAATAACAGATTGGTGCACAGTGCAGGGTCATTAGTTATCGAGCGGCTAATAGAGTCTGACAAGAAAATGTAAGCAACATAAATCATTGATATGAACACAAATGATGTTGGCTTTAACACGACAACAGCAGCACAACAGCTGATGAATATCTTCAGCGATTGTGTCCTCAGGGCGCAGCGGAACAAGTTAATGAAACACTAAATAATGATGTGAGGTTTTGGAAAAACTCTGGTCAGCAGCACTGGAGCCCAGCTGGGCCTGGAGACACACTTACAACTGGCTGAAACCACCTCATGTTCGGGGGGGAGAGTGGCTTACGTAAGCCCTCCGTAGGAGGTTGTTTTGTGTCTTTAGGGGCACAAGACAAATGTCTAAGTGTCTGAATGATAAAGTGTCATTTTTAATGTGATGCACATGTGTGGGATCCCATGTAAAACTTGGAGAGACAAGTCCGACTGTTTGTGTGTACGTGTGCGCATGCATGTACTGTATACTTGTGTAAAAAGAGTGGCTAAGAGACTTTTCTGCCTTTTTTTTAGATGTGTAGTTTCTGTTTTTGTATAAAAATGAACCTTTCTGCTTCCCTTTTCCATTGCTTTTTGTTTGCGTGTCAGTCTTTGTCCAATGCGCGACGCACACGTGTGAAGTCTATAAAGGGGCATTGACGTGTGTGCTATGTGCGTCTGTCAGCGCATAATTATGGCCTCTAACCTTTGACCTTTAACCTCCTGGTCACAGGTCTACAGAGGGGCAAGGAGGGGCAGCAGGGCCGCTTCACCCTGGTGTGCCGAGACTCTGCTGAGGAGCAGGTGGCGCGAGGTGGAGAGCATGTCCTGGTCAGCATCGTTCACAAGGAGAAGGAAAACTGGTGAGTGTCAGAGTCTGGCCTGCTGTGTCAACATCTTTGGTTTTCCGGGACCTTTCTTAGTCATTCTCTGGAATTCTCTAGCACAGGAACTAAGGTCTGATACAACAGTGTCTTTTTTTTTAAAAAGCAGACTAAAAACATATCTTTTTTTCGCAGGCTTCAAAGGTTTAAAGTGTGTGGTAAATTTGTAAAATTTCTTATTTTAGAATCAGGTTATCAAACTGGATGAATTTGTGTTTCGATCTCGGGGTTGTCTGTCTTGAGAAGAAATGATCTTAACCCTGGTGGTCGGTTGCATTTTCTCAGTGATCTTATACAGTATTAACAGGCTGGTTGGTTTCCTGTTCCTTCAGCTCAGTGGAGACGACAGTGCTGGACAACAGCGATGGATCCTACAGCGTCTCATACACACCTGAGGAGCCAGGAGCCTACTCAGTGTGGGTTTGTGTCAAAGCTCAACATGTCAAGGTGCGAAACCAACTCAAGGAGTCCATCTCAACCGAAATATGAGAATACAGAGAATGCATTTCTTTGAAAGAAAATCTTTCTCAGAACAAATTCTTATTCGCAGTTATATAAATAGTTATGAATTGTGTTTGGCAGCTGAGGACGGCATGTTAGAATGGTTGAATATGAATTTGGACTGAGCCGTGGTGTTGCCAGCAGCTCACAGCGTTACGCCTCAGGGCCGTTAACATCATCCTGACGCGTTAAATCAACGTTCACATAATTCTCTTCAGGCAAAACTTAATTAAACAGGCTGCCTTTGATGTTACAATTTACCTACTGGGATGCCTGATGAGTAAAAGACAGTTCGAGTTATCAGACTGCATCGCTTTCCTGTTTTCATTTGGTGTCGGCTTGTGTCTGACAGACAGACTGACTCTTTCCTGTCTTGCCCTGCAGGGCTCCCCGTTTCTCCTGAATGTGAAGAGGAAGTTCAGGCGTCACAGCGGGACCTTTCACTGCTGCTCTTTCTGCTCCAGTGGAGGAGCCAAAGAGGCTCGCTGTGGCTGCACAGGAACCATGCCAGGTACACACAAGAGAGCTCTAACAATGTCTGGTCAGAAGGAGAGTTTTTACGATGAACAAACAAAAATGGCACACTTTGTTCTGCGGTAGGACACGGAGAGAGAACAGACCTGTCATCTGTGCTTCTTGAGTGGAATGACTTCTGTTTTTATTTTTGCAACAATCCCATGTGCAGTTTATTTTATTTATGCAAACAGAGATGCTCAAGATACAATCCCACTTGTGTCACACACGCTTTTTGTTTGTTTTGCACGAATCATGCAGCCACAAGACATGCCGTATTTCCACAAAGGAGGCGCAATTTTCTCACCCAGAAACTGTCATTATCCGTCATTATCGCAAACATAATTTCTCTCTCCATGTAAACCCAGCACGTCCACAGAGGAAATATAAACTGCAGTTCTTCAGAGGTTGATGATGATGTACAACATTGTAAGAATATTTGAAGGAATCTTTCCCTTCAGGTGTAATCAGTCGACTGTAGAAGTAACTCTGTTCACACGTGCCTTATCTTCCTACCTGTCCTCCTCCAGAAGAGCTCTTTGGATAGTCTTGCAATAATAATCAGAGGAAAATATTGCATATGTTCCCGTGCAGTGTGCACTGGATATGACATGTATCATATATAGCTTTGTTAATATATAGAGTAGTATAGGACTTTCAAACCCCAGAGTTGTTCTTAATCTCATCTGTCTGTCTGTCTGTCTGTCTCTCTGTCTATCTGTCTGTCTGTCTCTCTGTCTGTCTCTCTGTCTGTCTCTCTGACTGCAGGAGGTTTTAAAGGTTGCGGTCACGGTCATAAAGGACACCCCAGGAAGCCCCACTGGTCTTGTTGCGGCAGCACCGTGGAGCAGTCCGAGTGTTTGCCTCAGAGCGTGTTGGCTGCAGTCTCCCCCCGCGGTCACCTGCGGACCGTGGAGCTCTGAGGGCACACGGAGACGAGACCTGCCCGGATGATGCACGCTAATGGATGGCAAGCAAAAGGTTAGAGCAGCGGGGGAGCACGCTTAAGGTTGTTGCTGTAAATCTTGAAAAGGTCAGACGAGGAAAGTGCAGCTCTAAAGACACAGAGACTGAGGCAAGACATCAAAGTAGCTGTGTCTTGAGAGTGATCCGCTCTGCCGGACGCTGCTCACCATTGGAGACGAACAGCAACAGTTTGAGGCAAAGGCTTTGAATCTAAAGCCCCTTTAACACATACACTGCAACCCTGACATATCCGGACTTTACCTGGAGGAACTGTCTGTGTGAACGCTGATGTCCGAGTCATTCAGACTTTACCCTGCCAGCTCCCGAGTGCAAAGTCTGTGTGATGTCGATTTGAGTCCATGTGTGATTAGAGAATTCACAGCGAGCTAGTTGATTTTGTTTTGGAAGAAAACAAACATCTGAGGGCAAAGAAGAAGTGTCATTTACACGAAAACGGCAATGAAAATGTCTAACTGGAGAGACGGCAAGATTTGGGAACTTCCGTCCACAAATTCAAGGAACGGCAAGAGACTCGATTATTTCTGATCAAATAAATAAATACGGCTACGAGGCCGCGGTGCAATTCGCGTCATCTCGTGCCTCCTGCGCGCTTCTTACCCCTCGCCTAAACCAAACGGGGTATTTCCACAAAGTGAGAACGCTGCTGACACGGATAATGTCGTGTGAAAGGGAAACTCCGGACAATGTCAGGGAATCAGGTCCAGACATTGTCCGGAGTTCGTATGAGAAAACGGCTCATGTTGTAAAGTGCCTTTTGTGTCTGAGCTCTGCCCGCCTATGACCAGATGGAGGAGAAAGAAGGGAAATGCTCCAATCAGCAGCTTGTGTCTCGTTGCCGAAGGGAAAAATCGATCTCTCAGAGAAAAGATAGTGCTGATGCTTCATTCACCGGCCATCTTCCGGTCTCAAGCTGATTTTTTTTATTTCTTTTTTTACCTTGGAAGAGCCTGTCGATCTTCAAAAGTGCTGAAATCAGTGTTATGCATCTTAAATGTGAAACTCCTTTTTAAATAGAAACATTGACACTTTTCCTTCAGTCAAGGGAAATATCTTTTAAAATATATAGTGCCTTAAGAAACAATAGGGACGCGCTGAAATGATGATCACTGTTATTTGAAAGTACACTGATGGTCATGAATGATGATTATATTTTGGATGATAAAGTGCAGTAATAACAGTAATAAGTAAGTAATGCTGAAGTGATTACTGGTGCAAAAGAGAGCCTGACAGATGAATCAGCTGGCAGTTATTATCAGACAATATTAAGCGTGTTGTAGATCATTTGTATAAATTGCGATACTGACATTTTAGCGATGTGTTTTACGATACACAGTTCATGTCCTGTTCACAACTCTTTGATAACCAAATTCAAGGGAACCTTATTAAAATGTTTTTTAAAAGATAACATGGTAATGTTACAAGTAACAAGTACTTTAAGGACACTTTTACTATCAACTATGTTATTTCATGATACTTCCTGTTTGTTTGTACACACTAGTTATGGGTACAAACTGCGAAAATGTTTTTTTTTTTTATCTTAACTTCAGGTAATTACTTTTTTTTAAACAATACTGTATATTTACTTGTAAAAATTAGGTAATTATTGTGTTATATAGAAATATTATTACACATTATCTGTGCGTATGTAATAATTACTAAATAACAAATAGTTACCCACCAAACATTGCCATATATTAGCAAATAAATAGTACATATTAACCATATCTTTTATAATTTTATATTATGGCACTAACTACAGGTACATTTCATAAAAAAAATAGATAACACTCAATACCTAGTAAATACAACTCAATGATTTATACTCCTAGATTGGACTTCTATATTGTGGAAGCTGTTTTAAAAAAAAAAGTCAGTTTCCATTGTTTCTTCGCGACGGGAAGAAACACGATCTGAATCGAGACAGAAGCCCTGAGCTGGAATACACCGTGCTGTAAACTCACAACATTCATTATTCTGAGATTATTTATAATGTGAAACATGTTCTTGTTTTTTTGTAAACCACAGCATTTGGCTTGTGGTCAGTGCACGTAAAGACTTTGCTTTTTTTTTTTTTTTTTTTTATGCTTTTTCAAACCCTCACAGAATTGTGTTTTTTCCTTCAGTTTCATTAGCAACCCCACTCTGCCCTGCCCTTTCAGTAAAGAGGGTTTTATCTGCTGAACACTGTGACCTAGAAGGTGCAGTCAGCCTCCTCTTTGAATACAAAGTTGTTCCTCTCCAGGGGCTGTCACAGCACTGACTTAAAACCACAAACGTGAAACTGAAAAATGAGCCACGTAATGCCTTTGTGTATTTTCTGTATTCTTAATATGACTTGTGAGTGCAAACCAAGCGGCAACCTCCGGGTCCGAAAAGTGAAGCCAACGCAAAAGTGCCTTAAACCTGCATTCTCTCTATTAGCCAGCAGGGGGCGACTCTACTGTTTGCTAAATGAAGTCCAGTTATATTAAAGTCTATGAGAAAATTACTCTACTTCTCACTTAATTTATAACCTCAGTAAACATTTTCCTGATGAGTTTATAGTCTCAATCTCTAGTTCCAAGTCTTCTTCAACACAGCATGATGTTCATTTAGTAAATTATGATCCCATTTACAGTAAAATAGACGATAAAGCAGCATCTGCTTTAGGGCGGGGCTACCTTGTAATTGACAGTTCGCTACCTCGGTGTTCTCTTGCCTTGTTTTCATCTTACGACTTTAACCCTTTCACAGTGGGTTTTTAGTTCATGAAAGTTGATTGTAACATTTTGGTCGCCTAAAAATGTCTTTAGCTCCGCCCTCTCATGTCACTGCTGGTTGCAAAATACCAAAATAGCAACGGCAAAAATACCAAACTCAAGGTTTCTTAACATTAGTCCACAAACCAATGGGTGACTACATCCACTCATATACAGTCTATGGTGCAAATACTTATGGTGGTTTTTTAACTGCTGACTTTAAAGCTGAAAAGTAAAATAGACGTGAGGAGACATAAGGACAAATTTTTTGGATTTGTGGTCCAAGATCCAAGGATCAACATGCTGCTGTTCACATTGTGAAAGGATTCCATTTCCACACTGGTATTGTTACACTGACTGTACCGTCATCTGTGTCTTTCTCAATGTTTTCCTGAAACCTTTTAAGCCTGCACAATCAAAATAAACACACTTATTCCTCAGTTTTCATACCATGCCTCGTTCTTTTATGGAGCTGTATTAACAGCTGCCTCTTGTTTATCTGCAGTTATGCCCTGAAAGCTATGAAATAGAATAGTGCCTCACAAGGAAACCCAAATCAGACTTTCTCAGATATATTTAGCAGATATGTATGTATATAAATATATATATATATATATATATATATATATGAAATCTGTGTCCTTGGGCACATAGTCAGTGGTGAGAACAAAAACAAAATGAATGCATCATATCCTCAATGCCACCATTACAAAAACATTATTTTTAGCTCTCATCTGAAAAGCATTTGTCCTGTAGGAAGGATCTTATATAACATTTAATGATATTGGAAAATATGAAGCCCTGGTATCTGTTCACCTGCCTCCTAATGTAGATGCATACATTTCTTCCTAGAAAGCCTGACATTTATATTGATTGAATAAATTATTTATTTATTTTTTACAAAAGCCAACATGTATGTAATTTTCCTCCCGCCATTATAACCCTTTTATTCCATGTGTATGGCAGTGCAGTTAATGAGTGATTATATCGAAATTAAGATTCACTTTTAACATCTTTTTTTTATAAATATGTAAGTGCAAACTTTGTAGAGATTTTGGTCAGTCAATTAAATTTTAAAAGTGGGGTGGGATTTTGTAAAGTGAGAAGGACATATTTCCCCCACATCCCCAGTAGAAAATAAGATGTAACTCATTCGTAGTGATTTGCAGAAAGCACGAAAGGGAACGTTATTCATATATTCAGTCACTTAATTTTTCCAGTTTGTTGAGCGTGATAATTCCTCTCCAAAGCACCAGGGGGCAGGAGAGAGCTACTCTTTATTTAACGACCATGTCCCTCGCCTGTGACGTTAACCTTTCCGTGCTTGTTCCTACAATTCATTCATAATCGGCGTTCTCAAAAGCCGTCTTTACCGGAGCCGTTCAGAGCTAAGAGGCTCCTGATGAATTCTGTATTATCATGAAAAATGTCTTAAGTGGCTCAAGATTGACTCTCTTAATATGAATGTTTGATGAATGGGGACCTGTTCCACTAAAAGCCTATCACAGGAAGTTACATCAGCAGCTGTGGCACTGCTTAATAAAACACAGTAGTTGTTCAGCTTCGAGGTCACTGCGCACAGACACACACACAGACACACACGCACACACACAGACACACACGCACACACATTACATGAGGGCAGGTGTGGGTTAAAGATGATGAAGTGGTTCAAAACCTGCCTTTATTATTGATTTCCCACTTCCTTCACTCCCTCCCTTCTTTCAGTGAAGTCAATCCAGTGGAACTAAGCCCACTAACACACACACACACGCACACACACACACACACACACACACACACACACACACTAAACAAGTGCACTGCAAATGTCAGGATGCTCACGGCGGCTGTGAACCCCCAGAGAGAACATCTCATGAACCTCCTTCACCCGCCATTGAGCTCTCGACTAATGTACCTTGTAATGGAGAGAACCAACGGTCATGATACAATATTGTTTCACTGAAATCTTTTCTTTTGTTTAATCTTTTACTTTTGGTGTTTTTTTTTTGTTTTTTTTATGCTTTCATGGTTTGAGCTGTTACATTTATCCAGAGGTAGAGTAACAGAAAGCTCAGCTGCAGAACAGCCGTGAATGTGTTTCATCATCCAAAAAGGCAACTAAAAGTAAGTAAAAACAACACGTAATAATACCTTAACAATACCTGCCGTTATGTGCATTGCTTTTTGCACCTTATTGATAGCCTTACCTTATTGATTATGTTTTATTGTTTTTTTTTTTATTCGCACTCTGTATACAGGCTTTTCCACATTGTACTGCAACTGCTGCAGAATAATTTCCCTCGGGATAAATAAAGTTTTATCTTATAATAAAGCAGACGCGACATCATTTCACATGTGATAAATTCACATAATATGGGAACATGTGAAGTGATATTTCACAAGAAATCAAATGGGAATATTTATTTACAAAAAAAATATATATATATATATATATATACAGTAGAATATAGGCATATGTGAAGTATCATATGGAAAGTAGCATTTCACGTGAGTTCACATCGGTCATTGGACATTTTACATGTGATGAAAACCTTTGGTTTTTAAAAGTTTGGGGAAATTTGTTATTTCTTTTTTTTTAAATTATTTATTTATATAAAAAATAAAAGAGTCAGGTGTCCCTTTTATCTTTTTGAGAAAGTCACTGATTGCTAATTGACACTAGGTGAACGTTATCGCTGTAGCTGGTACACGTGTAAAACTTCCCTTGAAAAAAGGCCAAAAGTTATTATAATGTTAGTACAAAAAAACTCAGCTGTGCCGCCAGCCTGTCCTTATTAAATAAATAAAAAATGGCTTGACTTTGAAACTGGGACAAAGACACAATGCTTATGAATGAAGAATAAAATGAGAAATAAACTCTTAATGACAGAGATGCAGGTAACGGCATCATGTCACCTCAAATCCAGTGTTGTGACAACACCTGACATCCTTCTCTGAGAGACTTTATCTCCGGGCTGCAAGGGAGCAGCACTGGTTTCCATCATTGTCAAGCCAACACACACACACACACTACATTGAAGGTCACCTGAAATGCACTCTGGGAAAGGCAGCTCTAAGAATATGAACACTCTGTTACATAATTCCCTGTTGGAGAATCCCTGTGTGTTGAGTTTTGAATAATTCATCTTGATTTGTTAAATTAGTGTGGTGTAAATAATTCATGGGCGTCACCGAATCTAGTTTCCAAGTTATGTAACAAATGAAGCAAACCCCACCAGCGCTTCAGAGTTGGTCACCAAAAGCAATGAAACTCTATTGATATTCTTACTACTGCTGGCACAGAAACGCTTGTAAAATCGGGACAATACCAGCGTTTGTGTCTTCAGAATGAGCTTCCCGTGGGTGATCAACAGAGGCTGAGAGACTGCAGGTCATTCAGGTTGAACACTGTGTAACCTGATTATAGACAAAGAGGTTGGGCCACAGTCATGACAGTAATATACTTACTGGGCTCTAAATGGAGCCTAACCTGCTCCCACTGGAAAATGGTGGAGTTGGTAAAAGCCAATGAAGCGCGTTTGTTTGGAGCTGCTGCCGTCTTAAGTTCACAGACACACCGTCCTTTTATTTTCAAGTTTCTTTGTGACTGAGTGTCAGACAGGGTTCATGCGGTATTGATCTGAAAACAAAGCCTTAAATTGTATTAAAATGTCTTTATTCAAGCTTTCAAAAGTCTTGAAAATGCTAAGTACATAGGAAGTAGCATTTTACCAAAAAACTATTCTGACATCGCAATTTAAAATCTCTAAATATCTATTGTTTTAATAATTTACCGAATGCCTCTCGCGTTAACGTCACACCGATCGTGATGGGGGAACCAACAACATTTTCTTTGCGGCCTGGATTTTTCACAGGTTCCACTCTAGTTTTAAAATAAAAAATTATTTACATAATTTAACTTTTTTTTTTTTTTTTTTTTTTTTTTTTTAAACATTTCCAGTAAATCATCCAATTTTTTTTACCTGACCAAAACAATGTTAGGGTTTATGTTACAAAAACATTTCGGCAAAATCGTCCCTAACCCATCAAGTAATTGATGTTGAGGTTTTTTCTTCAATTTTGGTTAATTGTAAAAAAAATGTAATAAGTCTTTAAAAAATGTAACTTGCCTAAAGCTGTAGATCCCGGGTCTCAGATGCACTGTGGTCGCTCCAGCTCCGTTGATCTTCTACTGTATAGAGCATTGGACAGTTTCAATTAGGTGCAGAGGCACAGTTATGCGGAACAGCTTTTCTCTCTTCACTCCTCATTTCTAAATCAGACCTGAAACCACTTCTCTTGAGGGAGTACAGTACTTTGTAAATGACATATGATACACTGTGTGACATCTGTGCACATAGTTGTTAGACCTCGTTTGTATTGTCCTTGGTCTTTTTTACCTCTAGTATTTCTTGTTTGGAAATTGTATTATTTGCTTTCTTTGAGATGTTTAAAAACATATTTATGTCTCTTTTTTAAAATGTTAGGTCAGTTCCTTTTATTTTAAGCACAAATAAAGAAGGAGCAATATGAAGACCATGGTATTTCATATTTAGACATGCACCATTTTTTAAAAAAAAGATGACGGCTACATGAAGTCAGCACAGAGACTTGGGTCTGAGTGGGACGAGCCACACAAGAGAACAGCATGACATTTTAAATTGACTTATTACTTTAGAAATAGCACATCACTACACATCGTTACTGAACAATAAAGTTCAACCCATTAAATACAACCTCAGAACTAACCTTCACCTTGGCCATGGCTATAAATTCTGATGGTGACTTTTCAATTTGACATAAATGTTGTGAAAGTGCCTGAAGGTAAATGTCTCACCTATGGTGCAGGTATAAAAAGACACTTACTCAGTGATGCTGTTGTGTGTCTTTTATTTGTCCTTTTGAAAATGGATAACTGATAGTCAGGACGAAGTTTTATCATGGATATTGGTCTTTTTTTTAATACAATGTAATGTATAAAATATAAAGTCTATAATGCATCATAAACATGCTTATAATGTGTTATAATCTGCTTATAGCACTGTATAGTTAGCGTTATAAGCACTCATATACATTCCTAATTTCTTCATAACAACAATCAAAAGACATTATAAAGCATATTATAATGACTTACAAGGTCATGTATCATAATACTATCAATTATAACCAGCTTTTTATGTATTATATATGCCGATACCTCAGGAATGTCATTACATTAGTCACATAATAAAACATATTGTGATTATAATGCATTATAAAAAGTTATAATTATAACTAAGACAATTATATTACAATATGATCCTTGTCAAATGTCAAAAAGAAAAAAAAAAAATGTCAGTTAATGTCAGTTAATGACAATTATGACATACTATGATGCTTGATCTTATAAGTCATTATAAAATGCTTTATAATGTGTTTTTATTATTGTTTTTTATGGATATTTATGAGTGCTTATAACTATAATTAAATAGTTTTATGAGAAGATTATAATGCATTATAAGTATGTTTATAAAAGATCAAAAATATTAAAGAAGTCAAACCATGGAGGGTATGAAAGGTACCCAAATAGATCTTAAATGTGCAGTGTTAAAAAGAGGATATCAACACATTTTATAATGCTATCATCAATAAAATCATGACATTATTTAATAACTACCGACTACTTTCATTATAGATTAATCCGCCGATTATTATAGATTATCCGTGTGGTCTATAAAATGTCTGAAAATAGGGGAAAATGTCCGTCCCAGATTCTCGAAAGAGTTAAGGGGATGTCTTTAAATATCTTGTTTTGTTAGAAATATATTAAACATACATACATCTATTTTTTGTCAATCAACTAAATGACAGAGAGAACCAGGCTAACACACATAAACCAGTTCTACTGCAGCTGAGTGGAGACAATCTTGAGTAAGTTTGACAATTTAACGTCACATTTTCATTTCATCTTTATCTTCATTTCTTTGTTGTTGTTGCAGATTTGACACAAATGTTAATTTACTACTGGCTACATCAATAATTATGGAGAGTCTCCAAACACAATGTGAGTTTAAATGAGTTCAGAAGTAAACAGAAAAGTTACTCTAGTCTAATGAGATCAAGTGTAATTTGTCATTCCACATTCACCAGCCTATAAAGCCATTCATCACTGACAACATGATAACCTTATCTCACACAGCTTCCTCTATATTGTACAGATATTGAAAGGTGATATTGTGGGTGAGGATGTGTTTCCAAATGGATATGTATCGCTTTCCAATAAAACCCCGGTGCAACAGGAATGATTGATCACACCTGCTCGGAGCCGCAGAATCAGTAAACAACAACAGACCTGAACTAGTTTATTGGGACTGAAAAACACAATCGATACCGTCGGTGTAATAAGAGACGCCGTGTGTGATGAAGAAACATCTAATAATTTAAACTGATCGATAAACTGTAAATACCAGACGGATACATACAAACGGATTGGAGGTATTCTGGGAAAAGAGGATGTTTTGCGCCTTAGGAACAACTTGACCCAGAGAATAAGGTAAATAATGCTTTAATATACATCCCAAAAATGTGATGAGACATACAGTATTCACACTGTTTATCTCCTAGTAATATCAGCCCACTACTTTATATAAACGTTGGTGTCAGCCTGAGCTAAAGTATACATGATGGCAGTGGAGGTGAGGAGGCCACACTCTCACTCTCTCTGTGTCAGAGATGTTTGAATTCACTTTATTGCTATTTTTTAGGTATGTAATGTGCATTTCTGTTGTTTTTTTTTGTTGGTTTTTTTACCCTTTTTTAATGTTTTGCTTTATTTTACAAAGCTCACCCTGAATCTCCTTCATTTTCTCTCCTTTACGAGACACTTTGGGATGTCCCATCTCATATCCGCCGAGTGCATGAGGAATACCTCGCAAATGACCATTTGTGTATCAGTTACTCACTCTGTTACTTTAAACTCTTGAAGAAAACGTTGTTTTTCTCGCGTGCGTCCGCGGTGAAAGGATTGTGCGAAAATGGAGAAAAGTAAACGCGGGGCCGCGTTTGACAAACTATATATCAAAACAACCGTTTAAATACTTTCACACAACAGTATAATCCAAGTCTCATTCCTCCAGTCGTGTGCTCACTACTACCCAAACACGTGCATTTCTGCTAAAATCATACAATTTAAAAACTTAGAACGCACTTTAAGAACATTAAAGTGTGTGTGTGTACAAAATGATGAATAAGACGTCTAGACTCAAAAGTTTGATAGTGCTGCCATGAAATCTAATGTGAGACGTAAAAATACAAAAGAAATGTTTTAACTTCGAAGTCACTTAATGGGAATTCAACGACATTATGGGAACCATTGAGTAAATTAGTGATTAAAGTCTTCATTTGAATGAAACCTACAATTGTCATTGAAATTGGAAGTTTGTCGTAATCTGTCTCACAGTGATGACGGGATCACCGTCCTCCTGTATCATGTGTTAGGTAGGTAAGTATCCGTACATTTAAAGAAAGTGTTCTTTACGCAGCTCTGTTTATCTACCCATCATGCCATGTTGCCTGCGGGGGCTCGTGATCACTGTTCTCGGCGGTGTGGGAAGGCGCCGCGTCGCACCATTAACTGGAATGTCAAAAATCGAGAGTGTGTCATAGAGCCCCTTCTCAGCAGTTATTGCCGCTCGAGCGTGGGATTGACAGCTCGCATACGTTTCCTCTGTGGACACACATACACAAGCCGCTGTCCACCAGAGCCAGAGGTTGCGGTCGACCTTGCCCTTGCACTGACAGGCGGGTTACTTCAGGAGCTCTGGTGCAGCACGTCACTCATTTCGTAAGTCACTGTTGGATCCTGTCAAGCAAGAAGCTGAAGAACAGGCAGCTTTTGGTTATGTTTTCCAGCTGAAATACAGCATCTCATGTCATGCCAAGGCCCTGTCCCTTTTGTTTTCTTTTCTGCTGATTCTTCCTCCTTTCCACAAAGGGTAAAGAATGAGTGTTTTGTCTCTGCAGCATTGTTCTTTGTGGGTGTGAAATGCGTGATAAATCCTTCCCAGTCCACCAATCCATCCCTCTGACAAGGATAATCAAAGATGCATTGAAGCAAAGGACACCCTCCCTTCTCTCACAACCGCACACCCTCCTTCTCCGCAATTTGGCTGTGATTTGGAAAGTGTCAGCCTTTTTTGGTCTGCTCAGCTCTTTTTCATTTCGATTTTTTTTTCATTTCTTTTTGTGTGTCTCTTTGCACCCACACCGGGCCCCGGCGTCAAACCCGACCCGGCCCTACTCGCTGAGCAGAGAGGGTGACTCATAGTGAGGATGACTCTCCGATGGGAGGACTTCACAGTCGTTACGACGCTGCACGCCGCAGCGCTGCCACTAATTCACTCACTGAGGGGTGTCCTGTAAATCAGACGTCCCAGTGGTCCTGCTGCTGAGAGCGAGGCTGCGGCCGGTGGCGGCTCAAGGACCAGCTGATTGACTCAGCGGCCGGCTGTTTCAACACTGGGACACTGAAAAACACTGGGACTGTCTTTATGATTGAACTTTATACATGGATAGATTACCTGCCAGAGAAAAGCTCACTTTGGATGTGGGCTGACAGTGTCACAGTGCAGACTAACTTCCTGCTAAGCTCTACTGCAATATGGAGCGGTCAGAGTGAAAGACACATTGATTAGAAGTACAATCCTTTTTTGGTGAAGAGATAGATGCAGGGACATATCTATCTATTTTTGAGGAAAAAATATAAATCTAAACCAGGGGTCTTCGACGTTTTCAGAGACGGAGCAGGGACCCCCCTACGACATATGTATGAAAATAACTTGCTTATTAAACTGTGCCTACAATAACATGTTGGGTGGCCTAAAGTGCCATGTTTAAACATACCTGATTCATACAATACAAAGCTATTAAAATAATAGCCGTTGCTAACTAGTTTGCCGTTATGGACCAGTGCCCCACAGTGGTTTAGCGAAGGTTAGCGAGCTCACGTGATTCATCAATGTCGTGTAAACTTAAATATTCATCCTAGGGGTCATGGATCCCCCCGTTGAAGACCCAAAAATCTAACTTATGGAATTGTTTTTATTACCCCCTAAATACAAGGTCAGTTAACCCACAAAAAAAATATATGACATAAAACTTCTTAATTATCTCTAGTCGCACCGTTTGGATCTGCACTGTAAGTAACCTGATTTGTTGTACAAAAACGGTAGGCACGGCTTAGAAAGTAAGTTGACGTGAAAAAGTTAATTAGCCTATTTTGGCCTATTGACTGCTGTACCCAGGTACCAGCAGTGGTTTGCGCTAAACGCTAACGTCAGCATGCTAACGTGCTCACAATGACAATATGAACATGCTGATGCTCAGCAGGTCTATTGTCGACCATGTTAACCCTCTTAGTTCATTGTGTTAGCGATACAAAGTTGCTGAGCATGTCATTATCGTCATTGTGGGTTTTTGGTTACAGGTACTGGACAAACTAAAAATTCAACCTGATAGATCCCGATGTGGGTGTGGGTGTGAGTGCAATGTGATGACATTCGTCCGTCTGCTGGCACGCAGATTAATACTACTTAACTGGAAGCAGGCAACAGCCCCTACTCATGCAAATTGGATGAGAGAATTGATGACACATTTAACAAGATTTATAAAATACGGTCGCCTTAAATCACTTCAACCAGACCAAAAAATTAAATGTGAACAAATATGAATAATACCATCTTCACTATTAGTTTCTCATTTACTCTTCAGCCACATTTGATTATAGAAACAGAATTCAGACAGACTCTCTACAGATGCACCAATTGGTTAATTGACACGGGTTATTGGAATCATCCCTTTTTATTCAGTATCATTCTTTACCTTTTTTTTTTTTTTTTTTTTTTCTGTGGTGACACATTCCTCCGTGTACTGTACATTTATATAGTAGGACACACATTGTGTATTACGAACGTGTATCTCTGATTGTTATACTTTGTATGGCCTCTCACGAGGAGAGTTAGGTTTTACAAATTTCAATTGTTAAAGCTACAATAAAAACAAATAAAAAAAATGTTCAACCTGGATGAAATATCAGGGATCGGCAACGTTTTTATGAACCATCCTCTGAACGCCATGGATGCCATTATCAAAAGCGTTGACAGGATTCATGCATCCATTTATCCATTAACGTATGTCCTGAAATTCATGGCCATCCATATATATTTCAGTCCAGACCAAAGTGTTCGATTGATCAGCGCAGACATTTCCAGAGCCACAATGCGAGTACTGCTTACGGGAGAATTCAACGGCAAATATCTCTTACCAGCTACCCTGGATGATCTAGTTTTCACCAGAATGACTTTCTACCGAAGATATAGTCCCTTTGAAAACTGTGCCGAGACTTTCACAGTACTTTTGGTTTCACACACACCCACTTAACACTACCCAAGGCCTGCAGACCTTCTCAAGCTTTCAATCATCCATCTCTGTACAATATGTACTTATGTTCAGATGGTGGGTTGTATGTTTACGTGGTCACCTTGTGCTCCACATTGTTCAACCGGAGTAGGAGACTCCTGTTCGGTGCTCTGAGACTCAGTGGAACAAATCGTGGTCAGCTTTGTCGGTGGCGCATCTTTGAGAGTTTGTGGTTCAGCCAGGTTTGTGGCCCTCACCCAAGTCTCACCACAGGAAAGCCAGCTATTCAGCAGCGGGAGAAGTGTCATCACTGAGGTTTCTAACAAATTACACCCTTCGCTTGCGGAGAAAGCCGAGCAGGCTTTTGGGCGGGAGTGTGTTCTTGACCTGGCGCGAAGGGAAAACTGCTCTGAGAATTAAAGAAACGCTCCTGGAAGCAAAGTGACACCTGTCTCTCTCCTGATACAGAAGACGGAGCACTCGTTGTCAGCGGCAAAATAATGGAAGAAAGTTCCCTGCATACACTGCCGTGGACTGATATGATAAACTGTGTCCTTCTTGGCAACACAGCTCATGCTGCATTTGATAAAGGAGAGTGCATTTGATAAGATTTTTCAATTTTGTGCGGCAACCATTTATGATGTATTTATCCAGGCCGTGTGGTGGATAGAGCAGTGCACTGCTGTACGTAGGTAGCTGCCAAAACATGACTGAGACATCAACATTAATGCCTCTCTCATGTATTATTTCATGTTCCTTGCTCTCTGCTCATGTCAAAACATAGTCAAAAAATAGATGACGGGACACAGTTTTGACTTTAACAAACCCGACCCCCCCAGTTCTACAATGTACTCTTGCTATGATTGTTACGAATGGAATAACTGGACAAAAAGATTAGAAATTAAAGGGGCACTCCGGTGATTTCCATAAACTTAGGCGACTCACAAGAAAGAAAAAATAATAATAATCGAAGCAGCAGCTATAACTCTGAAAACACTGGATTCTATATTTCCTATAATGCAATTGGATAGTATCTTTCCATTAGAGCCGCTCTGCCTAGTTAACACATACATCTTTCAACCTCCAGTTGTAACACAGGCTTTCTGTTGTAAACTCAGCTGACATAACCCTGATAACGTCACAACGACGCCATCAGGGTTATTTTCTCACGATTGACGAAGATTGACAAAGAAGCCACAAAAGACATTAAACAACATGACGAGTAAATGGACTCAATTGTTCATTGTGTGTGCATGTGTTTTTGAATAGTGCTTGTTTGTCTAATGTGTTTTATACTGTATAGCATACTGCCTGTTTTCATGCACAGAAATCTGTTTTCTATCAATGATATTGTGATCTCAATGAGACTAACTAAAATAGCTTAAATAATATAATTTCATCCTAGTTAAATAGCAAACATGGTGTACATTATTGTGTTTAATTGTTTTACAAATACAGTTTGGACTTGGGTCAAACTAAAGTCGACATTGAACTCTTTTCATTACTCACTGTTTAATGAAGCTGGTCATTGTAGAGCTCAGAGGGTTGAGGAAAGAACCAGAAGACTTCTTGTACTCAGTTGTTCCATAAACTCTCTCTAAGTGTGTATAAGGCCACTGCTAAGATATGCTGATTAGCCTTATAATGGCAACACAGAGCTCTATTCTATGCTGTCCTGTTTTGCTCTCGCTACAGTTGAGTGATTTGCAGTCTACAGAAAATCTATGCACAGGAAATGTTGCAAGTATTTTTGGAGGGTTGGTGCCAAATATGAGCCTCATTAACATCTGATGCCAGCTCTGTTTGTTTGCTCTGATGTGTATCACATGCAATATCTGGGACATTAATGATTGAATTTTTGAGAAATCTTGGCAGATCGATTCAAGCAATCAACTCAATGGTTTGTCTGTTAGGACGAATGAGATTAAAAGTCCATTTAATCAGGAATAGTTTGAGTTAGTTTGTCTGACAACAATCAATATTGAATTTGCCAATGTTTTGGTCTAAAAAAATAGCACTAACAAAATCTATCTAAGTTCTAGAACTATCAAATATTTGGGGATTTTTGCTTGAAAATTTACTAATTATTAATCATCAACTTTTTTGCTGATTAGTTTTCTGTTGATTGATTTTTTTTTCAGCTCTCATTCATTTGAGCAACGCAAGTGAAATCATGCATAGCACAGCTGCATGCCACAATATTTTTGTCTACATTTTTAACATCAAAAACTCCAGACTTTTACATTCATTATAATATATAACAGAACATTGCTCCATTGACACAAAACAAATTTAAAAAAAAACAATAAAAAATACTCAAAACAACCATGCTTCTCCTGTTTTTAATAAATTGGTATCTAGCCTATTGCCTACAAAATGGATTATATATAATTACAATGGATGCAAAATATAACAAGTATTTAGATTACAAATACAAATTCTTCAAACTCGGAAACATGCATTGTCCACAGAAATTAACCATTCACTTCATAATCCGTTAAATATGAATCCTTAACATAATTAATGAAGGGCCTGCATATATTCTCAAATACATGCTGTTTAGCCTTTAATGTGCAAATCATACTTTCTAATGGAATACTTGATATCATCCGTTTTATCCGTTGAGTTGTGCTTGGTCTGTGAATATTTTTCCAAAACAGAAACAGAAATTAAAAAAATGTACTATTACTGATTTAAAGGGGAGACGTCTACAGTTGATGTCACAGCAGGTTGGGAGTGGGACTTTAAACATATATATATATATATATTTTTTTTTTTGAACGTTGCCTTATTATAAATCATAATAAACAGTAATTCTGCAGAAGGTAATTGTCAGACGGTCCCTAACTCGGGCAGGCTGAGTAGTTGATGCTGGATCGCCGAGCAGCAGCAGCAGCAGCAGCAGCTCCTCAGTCCGTCGCTGCAGTCCGACAGAGCGGCCAGTCATCAACATCATCTCGATGTCCGCGCGGCTGCAACGCTGTGTGGCTCTGAGCTGACGGTGGACGCTTCAACCGGAGCAGGTTACGACGACGAACGTGGACATTTGTGGACATGAGGACACCTGCTACAGCGACTCATTCTTCCAGAAGGCGGACCGGGAATCCCGACTGCCATCGTTTTTCACCGAACAAATGAGAAAGGTGGTGATGCAGCAGCACAGCTTCGTCTACACAAGAGACTGGCTCTGTCAGTTGATATCCAGCTAGCTAGCGTTAGCAACCTAGCCACATAGCTACATGCAGGCTATAATTAAAGCTTCCACTAGTTACAGGTTAGGTAAAATGTCAGCGAGCTCAAGCACGTATGTCGGAATACTTTTATTTTCATCCACGTTTCTTCCTCCGCATTGCCTGCCAGTTTGTTTTCCGCTGTTCGTGTTTTCTGCTAGCCAACGTTAGCTGGATAAGTTAGCCCGCTTGTTAGCTATATAGCATTTTGTATCGGCTAATCACCTCACACAGACTGGCACTGTGAGAATGAACTTGGTATTCTGTGTGGAGACGCCGAGACGTCGTAGGTCCACACAGACCCGATGAAAAACTACCTTGATAAAAAGAAATGGGCTCGCATAATAATGTTTGACAAATTTACCGGTCTCGACCCCCCTTGGGCATTAATACGACCGCATATGTTGGTGTTTTTAAAGGGGCTTGATTTCCATCCATCCATCCTTCATATGAGCAATTAAAGCAGTTGCCGTCTTCTTTCTGCATAGGCGGTCACGGGGGGGAATAAAGGCAGCCTGCGCCTTTTATTTAAAAAAATAATAAATACAACCACATGGGTATTTGCTAGAATAATTTGATTTGAGATTTAATAAAGCACATGCATGCAATGCATTTAGCGTGCATGTCCTGCCCCCCTCGCGAACAGCCTCCACACAACTAAGAATTGTCATTCTAGTCGACTCCGGTTGATACGAATGGCAAGAGGATTTGTGATGTTGCTCTCCATCTCTGTCTTTCTTTGTAATTTTGTCACGATCTATGTCTGATGGCAAGCTATATGGCACTGCAATGCAATAAAACAGTTAAATGGAAAGCTGGGGGCTCATTCTGCAATGTGTCCTGGCAGAGATGCCAGTATGCGCAGTTAAAGTAAAGGCAGTTTTTTGGTGATTGTGTCATAGATATTGCACAGTCTCTTGATACTTTAAGCCTCTGGAATATATGCTTGTTGTTTTTCTCATGGCCAAATGGGTTTACTGTTTTTTGTCTGTGTGTGAGAGAGAATCTTAGGTATTCATGTTTTATCTTATTAAATTCCAGCATGTGGGAAAATGTTTATTACCATAAAATTTCAGCTATAACTCCAATCTAATTTGATTTACATTTATTTTGCAATTTAACATAGTTCAAACACTGAGCTTGAAACGAATGTGCTGCATCGTTATAAAGTCAATTATTTCAGATATAACTTCATATAAAACATTCTTAAACTGTCATCACGTTTGATCGTAATTCAGCGTTTTTGGGCTCACCAGGAACCAGTCTGAGTGCTTGGTGAGATGTTACTAGTGGTTACAAGGGAAACGAGGCCAAGGTGGAGAAATAACAACTAAAGAAAAGCATATAAAGGGTATCGGCTATCCTGACAGAAATCCTGACTGTTAAAATGAAGGGAGGAAAAGAGATTTTTATAAAATGGTGGCAAGTGTCTGGTAACTATGCTGTAGATGTGTTTCTGACTTAATGGCAACTCACCAACTCTGCATTCAATGCTAACTCTTTGCCTGTAATGTCCCCTTTTTCAGAATCGTCATGACCCTTTTCCTGCTGACCTGTCACTCCTTCACTGAGGGACCTCTGCCATTTTTGGTTTCTGGACTTATTATTGCAGGGATGAGATAATATAGTCGACCAGCTTGTGCATGCTGCTACAACAACACCTGTGGCACTTGTAAACCCACCCTGCCCTGCCCTGCCCCCCTAACCCCTCCCCAAGCGAAAATCGAGTCAACAGTCAAAACATGACGACACCAGCTCTCCTGCCGCTGTCGGGCCGCAGGATACCCACTCTGTCGCCGGGCGCCTCCTCTTTCCCGCACCACAGGGCTACGTTGAGGCTCTCCGAGAAGTTCATCCTCCTCCTCATTCTCAGTGCCTTCATCACCTTATGCTTCGGGGCCTTCTTCTTCCTACCGGACAATTCCAAGCACAAGCGCTTTGACCTGGGTTTGGAGGATGTGCTCATCCCTCATATTGACTCGCCCAAAGAGGGAAAGCACGCCTCTGGACAGGTGGTCATCCATGGACAGGGAGGACATGACGAGCACAGACACAGGTAAGGACCAAGTGTTTTTTAATTTGTATATCTGGTCAGTGACACAAACTGCCTTGTCACATCTTGACAGGTTCTGGTTCTTCTTATGAAGGATCAGGAGAGGAAACTTTTTTTTATTTTTGGTTCTTGACCGTAGTTGCGTCACACGATATTTCCTGTAGGCTGTGAAAGCAGGTGTACTGACGCTCATCACCTCTTCAGCAGTCTGTTGACACCTATGGGTGTTACATTGATGTTGTAGAGTGACACACTCTCCTGGACGTTTAGATACACGTCACCACAGGTGTTCCTTCTTTCTTGTTTTTCTTCACCTTTGTGAATCTGGGGTTGCTCCGCATACTCTCACCCATTGTGTCTGCATGGGGTTCAATTATTTAAGTTCTAGTACAACAGAATTTTTTATCACCTTGGCCACTGTATTCTCATATTGTCCCTCGGGCAGATGTGGTCAAACTTGATGAGCTAGAACACACAGACTGTTTGAAAAGCTTTAGTAACTGCTTAAACGGGCTCGGAAATTACTACCCACCATGAGCCAAATGCTGGTAAATTTTGGCTGCAGCTTTTTACATTTGTCGTCTGGTTTGTTCAGCCTCTTTGGCTGGGAGCCAGCCATCGCTTTGAGGCTATTCTCCCTTGCCTTAATCAAATTCATATTTGGTTTTGCGGCTAAGTGTCTTGTGCTCTTTGGAATCCACTGTGCTGGACAGGTTTCATGCTCTGCTACCAAATGTTATTCCCAACTGACTCAAGTTACTTTAAAGTGCATTCTATCATGTTTACATTTCAATAAATTTTTAGTTACTTACTGTGAGCTAGTAAGACAGCACTGGAGCCAGTTTTGTAATATAAAAGCCACATAGCTTCATTTTCGGGAATCATGAAGTTTTTGTTTAATTTAATTGTTGTTTCTGAACTGTCAAGTTGAATTGTTGAACATTTAGCACCAAAATAAAAATGCTGTTTTTACAGGTTAGGTTTTTTTTTGTTTTTTTCAATTTCAATTTTCTTAATAATGTTGATTTGTGATTGATTTGTTTATAGGCAGTGCACTACCTACACGTTTAAGGATTTGGTATTTTCTTTCTTAATACATAAAGTGCCATTTCATTGGTTTCCCCCATACAAATATATATGAATCATACTGTACTTTCATTTGTATTATTTTGTGATGACAAATGCCCTATGGTGGAAATAAAATGCACAAAATGCCAAACAGTAGGTGGAAAGGATCATTTTTATAGGAAAGGTTTCCTCCATGCTGGAGTAGGAGGTCATTAGTTTTACTGAGTGCTGGGCAGGGTGTTAAAAGCAATTTCTCAAACAGTTTCACACTGGATACCGTTGAATGTTGCCTCCTCATCCCCTGTGGTGCCCCTCATTTTTCCATCCTGAAAGCCTTCTAGAGCTTTAGGGATTCTGCCTGCTTGAAATAACGTAATTCTTTTAGTCCAGCGACTCGGAAAGAGCAGACAGTTTTGGGCTCAAGTTGTGCTGTGAATCATAGTCGGACACATAAAGGTAGGAATAAAGCAACCTATGGATTCAAATGTGACCAGGTTGCATCTGGTCACTTTTGGGAGTTCAGTAATGTGATTCTGAACATTTTTGCATGATTCCTGTCTCTTTCAAAATTAATCCCACACAATGTACTTTGCACACCTCGTTGTTCTTGCCTTAAGCATCCATATTTGTTTACATGATGCACCAATAGGTTTTGGGATAGAGGTGTTCCTCAGGGCGCATCAATGGATAGCAGAAGGCATTTCTTTCTCTAGTTCATTTCTTAGCCCCTTATTATCTTTGTGATCTACTTTATGTATTTTCAATTGTAGGTTGCAGACAAAGCTCACTTCTTTGGAATATATGACATGGATATCATTTAATTCATTACAAATAAATGAAAATACCATTATTAAAATAGTATGACGATGTACATTCAGAGAATGTTTATAGAGTTCAGTTTTAAAAAAATGCAATAAGGCATCACAAATTCCTCAGTAGGCCTACATGTTTGATTGAATTTAAGAGGTTATGGTCCAACGTGGCTTGTTAAAGTGAGATAAAAGAAGAAGCCACTGAGATGTCCCCGGGGTGACAATTTAAGGGTTCGAGGAGGGAGAATAAAACCATTTGAGATCTCTTTTAAAATTAGTTTTATGCAAATGTGGTCTCAAAATGCTCCCTGTGCATTTAACTTTACAAAAGCATTCATGTGATGTGATGTGTTTTTTCACATTTTTTTCACTGTTATAGTGGCTTATGGAAATGTGTTCAATTTGCTTTTTGGTATGGCTGTCTCAGCTGTTTTTAAAGTCATCATTGTGTGCTCCAGAGGACCAGGGTTCAAACAGCCCCCGGAAAATGAGGCGTGCTAGCATTTAAAGACACCCTCAGGAGCTTAGGCAGGCTCGTAATAATTTCACCTTTTACTTTTTTTGGCCACAGAAAACCCCACAGAACCAGTTCTCTGTTCACAAGTTCACCCTGTTAATAGTCTTGTGAGAGCGAAAAGGTTATTATTGTATTTGCCATGGCGTAATCTATTTATTCTAGTTAATTCTTAAGATATTGACAATGATTCAAAATGCCAGAGAATATGGTTAAAGGAGCATTGCACACATCTGGCCTGGGCTTTTTGCCAGTACTGTACTATATTTCATTTTGTAGTTGACTGTTTTTTTTGTTTTGAGAGTGGTTGTTTTTAACATTGAATAAAAATAATAAGCAGAAGATTTGGGAAGCGTCTGCATGTGCTTTGTTGTTTATGCTTGCTACAAGGTTTAGTGTTGTGTTATAAACATGAGCAGTGTCTTCACAGGGACCCCCTCGGCTCAGGCAGAGTGTAACGCTACTAACTGGGTCCTAATATCTCAAAACATTTCATATATATATATTGTTATTATTATGCAATATATCTTATATCAGATTATAAGACAATTTCTTCTCTCAGCTCAGATAGGCATTCAATCATTCTGTTTTTCAGTCACATACTCAACTACTCTCCTGTCAAGCCCCTCGTATCAGTCAGGTTTACAACCAACGAAACATTTTCTCTGACTGTTAGAATATTTAAATCTGTCTCTCTGACATTGCTTTCATGGCTGCTTGAGAATGACTTTGTCTGGGCTGTATCTGTGCTAAAGGAGTACTGCACGGATGAGTGCTGGAAAGTGATTTTCTGTGCAGAGAGTATTCCTACTGGGTAGCCCTGTATTGTCTCCTTCTTTTGGAATGGCAGCAGAAGTTTCAGTGTAAGAGATCTCGAAACCTCAGTAAACCAAACTGCATTACATGATACCACAAGGGGCAAGTGGGTTAATGTACAATTGGATCAATATGGATCACCCGATCCCTTCAATACATCAACACTGATATGATTTTAGCAGTAATACTTTCTCTGATTTGAAACTAAGGAGCATCCATTTATGAACGCCTTAACTGGTTCAATGGTTCTTTATTGAGGCTCACAGCAGGCAAGATTATGATATCCACATTATTGGCAATCTGTCAAAATTACAGATTAAATAGTAAGATACATATAATATAGTTATTACAGAAGTTCCACCTGTTACTTAATGCATATAAACTACTGCATTTTTGCCCCATATGTAACAAAAAAATTTACGTTTTTATCTCTTCCTAGGGTGGAACATGTAAAACCATCTGTCAACTAGTGTCTAGTTGCTTAAAGCTGCCTTCACATGATATGAAATGTTCTCTGCTCACTGCGCGCAGCGCTCAGTGGCAATTTCAAGCGGTGCGCCAGGCCAAGGGTTCCGCCTCGTCGAGCGGCACCGCTCTCTCCATAAGAAAACAACGGCACAGAGATGTTTTACCACTGATCTTGTGAAAGCAGCTTAAGTTTGACCATTTCTGTGATTTTTAGATTGGTGCAACACTCAAAGAAAATGTTTTTTCATTTCTACTGTGTGTTTACATTGAATGTGTATAGAGGGTTTTATACTTTAGCTGCATTATTTGAAGGATGGAGAGCAAGGATCCTATAGTCGACCATTTACAAAGTGAACTGAAATGAAAAATGGTGTAATGCTCTGTCTAGCTCAACATACTGTGAGACCATAATGACTCTGCCTTAGGTTTGTTTTGGTCTGACTCAAACATTAAAGGAGTAGCCAGGAGCAGTACTCTTCATCTGAGAGGGGAGCATGTTGACGGGTCGACAGAGGCAGCGACATTTCAGTAACAGAAGAGCAATAGGCGGTTGGTACAGTAACAATAGGGAAGGTAAAGAAAAATCCCTCTTAGTATATGGACATCAAACATATGACAGTAACAGTGCACATGAATAACCAACATAAATGTTGTCCAAATGAATATTTCTCAACAAATTGTTGTTCAAAATAATGAGTTATAGAGATTTTACAGGTGTTGTGAGTTTGCATGCATTGCTGAGATGATTAGTTGAGCGACAGTAAAATAATAATAAGACTATTTTCATAATCAATTGACAGTTTCAATAATTTTTCAAGCAAAAATGCCAAAGATTGACTAGTTCCAGCTCCTCCAATATGAGGATTTACTGCTTTTCTGTGTTGTACACCATTGTACATAACGATTTTGGACTGCTGGTTAGACAGAAAAGCAATTTGAAGATGTCACCTTGGGCTGCGATGTCGTCTAATAGATTAAAAGATGAATGAGAAAATGGTCAAATTAAGTAATAATGAAGATAATTATTAGTTGTAGCCCCATATTTTTCAAATGCAAAATGCAATCCATATTGTGGCACATCTACAGATGTGTATCTTTATTCATATAATGATAACAATTCCATGCACCAGTTGAATGAAGATGTCTGAATTGTGTTATTCTGTCCAGGTTTTGGAAATGACATCATGAGCGTTCATGCTGGGTACTTGCCAAAGTGCTCAGTAGGTTCGACAGGCTTGCCATCTGCCACCAAAATTAATCACAATTTGGCTAAGTAGTTTGTGTTTTTGGTGAATCAGTTTTCAGTTAGTGCAGTGTAATCTTGAGGAAAATGCATATTGTGTGTCTTCTTTCACAAGCACAGGAGCAGAATCCATTTCCTTGTAATAAAGTTTTTCTCTACTGTGCAACTTAATTTGTAGGCCAGCCAGGGATTTTTATACAGCACTGAAGTACCAGTTTTAGGATTCTGTCTGGATTATCTTCACAGCTGAAGGGGAAAAAAGCAGCCTCTTGCAGTTAAGGGATTGCTCAAGTCAATACTGCAATATTCTGTTTTCTGAAGGATCATTTATCCCCATGGTCCAGTAAATATCAGTTCTTTTACCAATGGCTCTTCAAGTGGCTGGGTAAACCGGCCTGTGCATCAATATGAATTTCTAATGCAAGTTGCCATTCTACTCCAGCCCTGAAGACTATTCCCACCCCCCTGAAGATTTCAATTATTCCCCCCAAAACCTTTGTACAAAGGTGTCCCTCTGTCTTTACCCATGTGTCTTAACCCCTCACTACATGACACCCAACTCTTGGCTAATGGCAAGAAAGACTCTGTTGAAGCCCAGATCTCATGTGATTAGATGACCAATTTGAGAAAACTGGCTTTGAGCAGTGTGACATTTGATACTGAAAAAGAAGCTGAAAGACTTTCTTTTTTTTTTTTTTTTAAATTTAAATAAAAGCTGATGGCACTAATACTTCAGTAGGCAATTTGACATTTCTGTCAGTGAAAATTTTTGATAGTGAGACAAGTGGAACTTTTGCTGATGGCACTTAGAGCCATTACATTAATGTGCCTTTGCCGTTTCAGTGCATCCATGTTAGTGGCACATTAAGTGTTGCAGTACAATATCTGCTTCTCTAGCATTCATACCCATACTATCAGTATTATGTTTTCAATTGTCTGCTGTGGTGACCAATGTTTTAAATGTGTGCACTACAGTGTTATCTGCTTTTTATGCCTCCGGTCACAGCTATCGCCAGCGTTATGTTTTTTCGGGTTGTCCGTCCCATTCTCGTGAACACGATATCTCGGGAACGCCTTGAGGGAATTTCTTCAAATAGGGCACAAACATCCACTTGGACTTAATGATGAACTGATTAGAATTTGGTGGTCAAAGGTCAAGGTCACTGTGACCTCACATCTGTCCCATTGTCGTGAACGTAATGTCTCAGAAAGGCCTTCAGGGAATCTTTTCAAATATGGCACAAATGTCTACTTGGAATTAATGATGAACTGATAAGTCAAGGTTACTATGACCTCACAAAACACATTTTTGCCCATAACTCAAGAATTAATTTGCTAATTAAAATAATTTCACACGTCTAATAATGAAATGATGAAGTGATGACATTTTGGACAGACATGGATGTAAACTGTAACTTGACTGTTTGGCGGAGGCATGAAATCGTGAGGCGGTAATTGTATTTTATTTTTTTTTCTTCTGTGATGAGACACATTTTGTAAAATGTAAAAGCACTGCACAATCTTTTCACGCCGCATCCCTCTCATAATGAAGTTTAGTGCTGTGACTGCAAGTAATCTGGTGTCACCACTTATTGCCTTGCCAGTTGTTGTTGGTGTTGCAGGGCCTTTAGCTTTGGTTTAGCGCTCTGATGTGGCCATAAATCAACATCAATGCCCCACAGATCATATTTAAGGCGTAGGCCATCATCAAAGTGTATTTATTTATCATATTTAGTGTGATCTTAGATATCATTTCTGTGTCTTCACGCTTCATTCGCCTGTCAGCTGCAAAGTAAATCTAGGTTGGGCCATGTTTGTGTCTTGTGAGTATTCCTCTGTGTGTCTGCTAATAAAGGAGCACCAGCTTGTACGTGCACCTCGTTCCATCACATAAAAGTACACACACTGTCAAGCTAGCTCAACCTGGAAAGAATACCAAGGCGCCGCAGTCGTTTCAGAGGGCTCATGAAACCATCCATACCGGTTCGTAGATTCAACAGGGGCATGGCTGTTTAACTTCAGCCTCTAGTCTATTCAGAGCAAATGGTGATATGAATGTACCTCACCCATATAAAATACACTTTTCACACATTCATTACCACTATTGCGCTGTTTTCTAAAGCCAGGCTTCGGGGCTGAATGTATCAAGCTTGGGGCTGGATTTTTGTGAATCTAAAAAGGGAGCTTTTAAAGGATAACGTCATTGCAATTTTAGCTTTGTCCCATCACCAATTTTTTAAAAAGTCTAACCATAGCGGTGCATTGACTCAGTTCAGCCGCAGGTATGTTTTCCATCCATTCTGAAAATCATAAGGCACCTGTTATTGCCCCCCCCAAAATTTTATTTAAAAACATCATACTTCTGTCTCAACACATCATGTTGACAAATATTATTTAAACCAGCATGTAAATGATGCTAGGCTCAATTGCTACAACTGTGAGGACCATCTCCATACTCGCATTTGTATTTCACTGTAGTTCATTGGGCAGGCCATGGAACATATATTTTCCTGCTGGGTTGGTAAATTATAAAAGGCATTGTCCTTTTTTGCAGATTTACCTGCCAGCTAAAGTTTTAGAAGAGTACAGGCCCTATAAATGTCCTGTTGCTTGCCAAAGTGGCTGGCATGGTACTCCAGCTGCAACAAGGATATGGCATTGAGTAGTTTCTGTTTCTGGGTTTGTTTTTACTCTATTTTTCAAAAGTAGTGTTCACTGCAGTCGTTTCTAACTTGCGGCCAGTGTGTTGATTTCCAATAACTCAAACCTTGCGAACAAATGCCCGCAAATCTTCACTTGTTAGTTTTTCAATACATTGAATTATACAAAGGAATGTTTCATTTGAATGGTATGACCTTCTAAATGGATTCTATTGGTGCATAGGGAGTGACATTTCTAAACGTATTTGTTGAGTATAAAACATTCAGCATCAAGTGCCCCTCCAAGAGTATGAAGAAGAAGAATTATAAAAACAACAAAGCACTATTACCGCAAGGCCTTTTTTAAAATAATTTTAACAGTTCTTATTGCTATAATCTATTGTATATTATTACACTCTGTTCTGTTGGCTTCAGATCACTACATGCAGAATACGATATCAATATACATTCATCTTTCAGATCCATGTTCATAGTAATTTCACTAAGACTCATCCTAATTAATTTGTCTGTTATCAGGAGATTTCATCTAGTGCAGTTGGTATTAGAGCGAACAGCCGGCAGAATGAGGAGTGGACTTCCATCAAGCATAATCTCCTCATTAACACTGCTGCTTTCTTATTTATTTATCATATCTGCTCTCTGTGTGTCTCATTTTCTGGCTTTCATTCTCTTGTTTTGTTTCCATCTTTTTCACGGGATCATATTGTTGGTCTCTCTGTAGGTCACAGCTGCAGCTGCTCACATTGGCTGAAGAGCTGTGTGTGTGTGTGTGTGTGTGTGTGTGTGTGTGTGTGTG